>JACAXG010000130.1:415140-467027 GCA_018881555.1 Amblyornis subalaris
GGGAGCGGGGCCGGCAGGGCTGTCCCGGCTCGGGGAGCGGGGCCGGGAGGGCTGTCCCGGGCTCGGGGAGCGGGGCCGGCAGGGCTGTCCCGGCTCGGGGAGCGGGGCCGGCAGGGCTGCCCCGGCGGCTTCGGTGCCCGCGGCCCCGGGAGCACAATGGGCTGTGCCCGCCTGCTAATTGAGTCACACCTCGGGTCATTATGCAGAAACTTTCCCTTGTAGGAAGATTTCCTGGGCATGAGGTGTCATTCCATGACAAAAGCTTAGGAGAGCGCTTGGGAATCTGCCTCTCCGGGACGGCTTTCCTTTTCCTTCAATTTAAGGGAACTTTGGAAAGAAACACCTCGGGCTTCATTGGATTTACRTAGGGCCGGATTTCACAGTGCTCCTGCTTGGCAAAACTGAGCAGCTTGGTACCATTTCTGTTTTGACTGAAATTGGTTGAAATGTCCTGTTTGAATAATTAAGATGAACAGACGTGAAATCTGCTTAGAGTAACCTCTGTTCTTAATTATTGTTCCTAAGAAACATCGTTTTGACTGGCGCTACATGTTCAAAAGGTTATTTGTAATTCATTTTGCCAACAAGGCTAATAAACAATGCCTTGTTTACGCCATAGCATATTTATCATTCTAGCAGTTCAGCTTTTGAAAAGATAAATAACTCATTTAATATTTACATAAACCTTGGGTGTCCTAAAAGCCATTGGTGGTGAAGATCTAATGTAGAACTAGATGTTTTATAACAAGAAGAGAAAAATTGAATCAGAACTGAATTTCTGTATATAAAAAAGTGTAATGAGTAGCAAAAATAATTTTTTGAAACTAAAAGGAATATCAGTATAGACTGTCATAATTTTGCATTTAATATTCACTAGTTTGAGTCAAAGAGATAAAGTATTTGGGAATATACTATTTAAAAATTTTGATTTTTAACCCATTTTGCAATGGATTTCCTACGTGTTAATGTATAATAATCACAGTGTAGTGGGACTGAAGGTGTTGGGTTAAAATACTCTCCTTGTCTATGGTAGGGGAAGTGCTCAAAATGTAAGGGAGCAGAAATTTGCAGGGAAAAAAAAAAATCTGAGTTCTTAATTTCCCTGATTTACTTTGGTGCAATTCTAATTGTGATTAATACTTTTAATGTCACCTTCAGTTGCAAGAAGTGAAGACTTGCTCGGCTTGATTTGTGAGACTCTTCCCAGTTGGTTGGATGCTATTTTTCCATCCGTTTTCCATATCAGTAAAACTCCTCTCTCCTCCTCTCCCGTGGGACACACAAAGTGGTTCATCCACGGATCAGTTCTCAGCCAGCACAAACCCTTCCTCCCCCCTTCCCGTGGTTGTTTTCTGTTGTTTACGTTGGAATTTATAATTTGTTTTTCTCAGCTTTGTGCCGTTTCTCGGGCTGCAGCTCACGGTTGGTGTATCTTAGACCGGTCTGTGTTGCATAACAAAAACTGTTTCTACTTTGAAGCATCCTGGTGATGCCAGATTCCCTGTGCCAGACTTGATAAACAAAACTCTGCAGTGGCATCCAGTGACTGGATAAGTGAGACACTGTTATTACAAAAAATTGAAAAACTAATTATATATTTGTTTCTTGAGTTAAAGGTATTTGATTTAAAATGGAATGTTGTAGTTAATTTGTAATAATTCTAATTTCTGTCAATTACGGTACGTGTGTTTTAATTTCTGTAACCTTTTCCTAAGTTKTCCAAACTTTAGAACCAATCTCTGGTGTGGTTCTTTAATTATAATATAAGGGATTCCTGYGTGGTTCATCAGGTCTTCAGCACTGCAGGTAGCATCACTTTGGTGATAAAACACCATTTGTTTCCAAACTCTGTTCGATACAAATGCAGAGTGCAGCAGGAGAGGGAGAGGTGCCGTGGTCGCCTGTCACAGCTCCTGCTGGAGAATTTCCAGCTCTCCCTCCTGGTGGCTCTTCCTCCTCCCTCCTGCAGGGAGCAGTTCTGTGACTCATGGTCACACGGAGGAGTTCATGTGTGGAGGCAGGAATGGAACCGAATTTGGGTGCTGGTACAAGATTGGATTTAATAAAGGGGAAAGGTAATTGTTGTGGAATCGTGGGGTTCAAGACATGAAAAACAAGGGAATATTTCTATAAGTCAGTGCAGACTTTCCCATCCTGGCTTGACTTGGGATAATCAAGATACCCAATTGAAGCAGACTGTAAAGAGAATAAAAAGGAATTGATCAGATGCAGTTTAACAGTAATTTCTGTGTAGGGTCGGATTTGTTACCTGGTGAGCGATACCAGTGTATCCCAAGGGGATCTTTGGACTACATGTTACAGTATTTGTAACAATTTTCTCAGAAGGCATTTTTGGGAAAAAAATCCCCCACTTCAGTAAACATAAATGTCTCATCTAGTACCAGAAACAGCTTTTCCAAAAGGATTTTTAAATAATTCAATTTAATTCATTGTTATAACAGTAATTTTATTTTTAATAATTAGTTTATATTAATTTTTTGATAGACTGGGAACTCGTGTAATTAAATGTAGCTTTAAAATACGAGTTCTGGTCGCTGTGGGGTTTGTGTCCATATGTTCATAAATAGTGAATAATCATTACTGATAGGGATGAGAGATTGCTCATGTTCTCATACATTACTGCTGTCCCACTCAGGGTAATATTTGGGATGTCTCACAGTTGCTCTGTGTCCAGTATTACATAGGGTGGTTGAAATTGCACAGTTTCCTTTTTCTGGTTTTGTTTGGTTTTCTGTTTGCTGCTGCAAAAAAACCCCACAAACCCAGTTGTGATCTGTTCTCGTCTCCCTGTCCCTCCATCAGTGTCTGTGGGCTGATTTCCACTCTTATTTCCCAGCGAGCCTTTTAGTGCTTCAACTGGCTTTAGGCCCACTGCCAGAGGGGGAGGGAAGGCATTCCTGGGCATTGTTTTGGGCCAAATTGGATTTTTCCTCATTTAGATACACATCTCCCCTCTGTAGTCCTGCCTTCTCTGGTGTCATCCAGGGCTGTTGGGCTCGGGAGGGGTTGGGGCCCTTCTGTTGGGTTGTTTGAGCCAACATCAACATTCCAGAGATAACCTTCAGGTGATGGTCTGTAATCCGGTGATTTGGATGTAAAATAGTGCCGGGATGGCTTGGCTTTGTGAAGTTCCAGCTGTTTAACAACTGGGAAAGGGAAGAAAGGGATGGAAAAGCCATTGAATTCCCAGACMGGTTTGGGATGGAAGGGACTTTAAAAAGCCCATCCCATCCCACCCCTGCCGTGGGCAGGGACACCTTCCACTATCCCAGGTTGCTCCAAGCCCTGTCCARCCTGGCCTTGAACACTTCCAGGGATGGGGCAGCCACAGCTTCTCTGGGCAACCTGTGCCAGGGCCTCCCCACCCTCCCAGGGAAGAATTTCACCCATTCCAGGGACTTGTGTGAATTTTTAGGATGGAACAGCCTGATTGATTCACTTTCTGCTGCCTTCCCTCACTGAGTCAGTAAGAGCAGTTCAGTACGTTTTTTGGCCAGTGTGGAGGGCAAGTGTGGAGCAGGTGGTTCTTGTGCTTATTTTTTTTCTTGATATGGCTGAAAGTGCAACTGAGAAGTGGTTCCATGAGCCCTTTCCCCTCGTGTATCTTCTGTTTCTTGTTTTCTTCAACTTCCTTCCACTCCTGAGGGAGACTGAGTGGAGTTYGTTCTTGACAGCCTTGGTTTGGGTGCATTGCTTTCAATTCAATATTTGCATTTTTATGGTTTCCTGTGTAATGCGGTGCCCTGCATTACTAGATTAAGTCTTTATCAAATCAGTAGAAAAATGCATATTGTCAACTTTGCTAATCACTAAAATACTTGCTTTTCAAAATAAACTGGAAATGAAGGAATGCACATCAGCTCTCAAGGGTGGGAATTTTTGTGGTGCACAGGCTGATTTCCTGCTCTATCTGTGACTCCTTAGTTCAGTTTTTCTTCTTTCCCTCCCAGGGCGTGGGAGGGGGAAGAAAGGAAACCAGGTCTGTAGGATTGTGTGGGATTGAAAGGGTTAACTGCAGACAAAAACCAAAGCTTGTACTTGAGTTTACACTTCTTCCCTTGGGAACCTTCTGTAAAAAAAGTGTCTRTGTGCAGAGAGGGAGAAGATGGGGCTGAGGCTTTCCAAGGCAGGGAGGCTTCTGACCAAATTAGCTTTGGAGCTTCCTGACACTTTTTTCTGGAAGTGCTGTCAAGAGGTGTTACTCGCTGTGCTTGAGACTTTGCAAGATGAGTCTGCACATTTCCAACTGAAATTCTGTACTTTTAGCTTCTGAAGCCCAGTATTTAATACAAAAACGTCTTYTTTTGTAATTTCCTAATTACAGAAATAATGTTAAGCAAATGAGATGTTTAGATTTTAGTACTTTTTCTTTGCTTTAATTCTGTTCTTGGTGCAGGTAGATTGGAAGGCTCACTCTAGGTTGGCCTAGAAATAGCTTATTTTGGGTAGGTAAAGCTGTCGATAAATTCACTTTTCCACCATATTTGCATATAGGGCTGTGGGGTTAAAGCTGAGTTTAAGTAGTGAGAGGGTTCAGATCTGTGATTCTGCTCTGSACTAAAGCTGATACTGCTCCCTGCCAATCTTGCTGTGGCTGTGAAGTCACTGGGGCTGGAGCTGGGAGGTGATGGTGGTGTTAAACTGGGTGCAGTGTGCTCTGCCATCCCACAGGGAATGAGCAGATCCATGCTGGCAGCACAGGCTGGCTGCRCCAAGGGAAACACCCTGGAGTATGGAAGGGCAGGGATTTGCTGTAAACTGCTGTCGGTGGGGTTATTGTGCAGGGGAGGAACCTGTGTGCCCAAAGAGCCTCGGGAGAGGCTGGAGAACAGCGCTGGTTTCACATGTAAATGTGCTCCAGCAGCAGTGGACACACTAAACGTTGAGATCTTTCTAATGCTGTTAGTTGAAGAAATAGTCCAGTCTAAGCTGTGTTTGTTTGAAATCTTTTAGTCATACTGGAGAGAAAGGTCTGGCTGTGCTTTTTAAGGAATTAGTGGGTAATCACTCTTTGTCAGGTACTCCTTTTTATTCCCATGGCAGCACGTTCTGTTTGCTGTCATCACTGGTTMCTCTAACTCTATCTGTAAAAACACTTCTTAAAGTTTAATAAAGCCATTTAATTAGAGCAACTTTCATATAAAAATCTTCAGTTTGTTTAAACAGAATTGTTTCAGGAGTTCAAGTTTAAATTTTCCTGAACTTAATGTTCAGCAGAAAGATTTGAGGTTTTTACCCTGATTTTAAAATTCASGTGGCTTATCTATCTATTTTGGAGCTCTGCTGTTTGAGGAGTGACAGCAGCACTGTTGAAAGCTGAAATCTCTGTCTGAAAGCTGTGTTATGCTTGAAGGCTTTTTATAGTGAAATGACTACTAACACCTATTGTCAGACTTCTCSTGGGGAACTCTGTGTGTGCTTACTACAGCGTTACAACAGCTGAGAATCTGAATTACTCATCTGAGTTCTGCTTTCATGGACTGCGGAGCCACAAGSTGCTCTGAATTTCGGGCAGATCAGGTCCTTCCTAGCAGCAGTTCTGTGGTGCTGAGTGTTAGTACACAACTCCAGGGACATCAGTTGAAAGCAGCAGAGTAATGAAACCATCTTTATGTAGTCGAATTACTCAGCACTGCCAAGCTCTCCAAGCCACGTTCTAATGGTGCAGTGACAGATTTACTCGGTGTGGAGTAACTCAAGCAGATCACCCCAGCTATTGGATTGCAGGCTTGTCTTAATTCTAATGGCATTCACTTGGGAGCCTGATTGATTTCATGTTGCTTCATCTGCTCCAGGAGATTCCCAGAGCTGCTCCGATTTTGCAGGAATTGCATTATTTGTGTTTTTGTAAGTCTTAGTATTTAAGAGGGGATAATTTATTAGGTATCATTTACGTATTTTAAAAGATTTTTCATTCACTGCCCTTTTTTGAAAATACCATTCTATAGAATTAAAGAGGAAGAAATCCTGTTCTGGAGAGAATTTCCAAGTGGGYAGCAGAGTGTGTGAGCGCCAGACTGCCGCGTGTGCCAGGCTGCACTGCCAGGGAGGCACTGGAATGCTGGCAGGTTCCCATTCCTGGTGTTGATCCTGGCCTCTTGGGAGTGTTAACTGTGGGGAGGGGCACCCTGGGAAGCCAAAGGAGGAAGACAGAGCAACAAACCCTCTTTTTTGTGTGGGTGTGTGTGGTTTTTTTCCCCGCTCAAACAGGAAGACGGGAGTGGCTGGAGGATAACCTGCAGCCCCTGGAATAGGCAAAATCAGGTTGCATAGATCTGTGACAGAGCTGAGCTTGGATTTCAGATTGATATTCTGCTGTGCCACCCTCCTTCCTCTCAAATCTAGGAAGCTGTGGGGAAGAACTGTGAAAGGAAAATGAAATTTTGACTCCTGGTTCCTTTAGTTGTTCATCCTCTGGGAGACTGCAGTTCGCTTGTTTTAGATTTGATTTGGAGAACTTGGTACTTTTCCCAGTGATTGTGTGGATCTAAGATCTTGTCTTGGTGAGAATTGTCACTCCTCTTCACTGGACAGTGTGTGCCAGCTTGGCCATTTGGTGTCTTAGCCTGAGACCCTTTTTTAGTGGTTTAAAGTTTAATGTGAGTATTCATGTAAAGTCTCTTAAGAGGCAAGTTACAGGTTAGCTCTGACTTGCAACAGTAGATGGATTTCACTGAGTTAACTAATAAAATCATGTGGGAAAAAAAAAATCTTTGTAAACTGCTACATTTATTGTGATCTTTATTTCACCTGAAGTGATTCTGTGGAATTTGTGACTTGTGGTCCATAAGAATAAAATGAAGTGAGACCTGTTTGGGGAGTCCCTGCTTTTCGGGTGTTATTCTGTGAGAACTTTTCTTCCTGTTGCTCTTAACTTGCTGAACTTCTCAAAGCAGGCCAGTAAGGATTGCTGGGGAGACAGGAATGATGAAATCTGCTATTCTTTTGACTTTATAATCCTTTAAAGGCCTGATCTTGCATACATTTTCTTTCTGACAGGTTTGGGTGGGTTTGGCTTTCCCCAGCCCTAATTTTCTGCAGAGGTTGTTTTGTGTAGTTYGAATGTTTGTCTTTTTCCCAGTGTGGTGGAAGGTGTGGGCTGTTGTCTGAACRAGGGGTTCTCTTCATCTGTTTGTAGTTCATTCACTGCAGCTCTGATTCCCATCAGTTAGGAACCCATGGAACACTAAATGATGGAGAACACATCCTGTCACCAGCTTGGGAACAAGCATCCTGCTGGCCTCTTACACCCAGCAAAGCCTCCACTCTGTTATCCTGTGGAACACCAAAGCCTCCACTCTGTTATCCTGTGGAACACCAGGAAAGCAGTGGGAGAAAAGGCTGGCTGTCTTTAGATGCACTTTGGACACTGATCCCTGAATAAACTCTTGACATTTTCCCCTTGCAGGAACATCATTTGCAACGGGCTATCTCAGCACAGCAAGTTTTCAGAGAAAAGAAGGAGAGCATGGTTATCCCAGTCCCTGAAGCAGAGAGCAATGTCAACTACTACAATCGTTTGTATAAAGGAGAGTTCAAGCAACCAAAGCAGTTCATTCACATCCAACGTGAGTTAAACACCTCGGGTTTGTTGTGTGCTGTGGGGTCTGTYCATCCCCTCCTTGTTTAACTTGAGTAACCTTCAGATCTCTCAAGGACAACGTTGCTACAGTGTTCAGAAAGTGGGAGGACTCAGAAATCCGAGGGGGGATTTATATTTGTAAATTCTGGTATCTTCTCAAGCAGTGGAAGAGTTTCAGGTTGCTGGTGAACGTGGGGGTTTTCCTGCTGGGTTTGTCTCTGGGCTCTGTGCTGTTATGTCCATGTGCAGCAGCTGCTGAGCCTTATCCCATCTGTTGTGCTTCCAGTGGTGTTGATCCAGCCTTTCTTCTGGTGGGTTTTTTCCCTTCCTAGTCCTAAGAGGGAATGACTGAACCTGCCTGGCTGCCTCCCAGTGSCTTATACTGATGCAGGGAGCAGAAGAGAGTTTGTCTTGCTCACCTGCTCCATAGTTCTATATAAGTGCAGATCAATAAACCAGAAGAGTTTTTGGAATGAAATCAGCCTTTGTTCTGCTGCTCATAATAGAGTTCTGGCAGGTCAGGGCAGCTGTGCTGCCCCTGGAGTTCAGGTTGTTCTGCTAACAGTCACTTTCCTCTGAAGCAGGGCTGAAGAATTCCATTTCAGTAGGGAATTCTGAGTTTATTTTCTAGATAAGATGAAGTATTCTTCTGTATGCATTTAGCGTATATCTTACAGGATCTAATTAATCTAAACTTGTGGGCTCTGGATTAATTTTAACACTTCTTTTGGTTGATGTTCTGTTGATAAATGACACACTCTTAGAGTTCACTTGTTCCTTGGCACACAAATCATGTTTGTCCTTCACAGGATGTGGTTTAAGGGGTTATTTTGTGACTTGGACTCCTGCCAGGAGTTACCTTTATAGCAAAACCTTTGATTCAATTATTGCATCTTTGCATCATTTCTCACCAACACAAAGTGTTCAGTTTTTTCAATTTATTTACAAACCAGGAGATTTTGGAAATAATGTGCTCAAGGTCCTCTGTGGTACAGTAGAGACCACAGAGGTGATGGGGAAAATCAGTTAAAGGGTATTAAGTGTTTCCCTCCTTAATAAAAGAAACAAACCTGCRAGCAAGGCAGGCTGGAGGAACTGAAACCAAGCTGCTGATTGAGGAATGTATTTTATTCTGTTCCTTGTTGGACACTGCCAGAAACACTGTGAATAGTGTTAATAAACATGTCTACAAATGTTAAATATATTATGCCAAAATGTTCTTTGTCTTGTTGAGACTCACAGTCTTTTTGGACAGAATTACAGAAGGTATTTGAGCTGAAGATAAATATCAGATACTGCTCCAAGATAATTTTTCCCACATATTCTGGTTGGAGTAGGTGTGATACAAGGCAGCTTTATGCTACATAAACTGCTCAGAAATTCTGGTTTAATGCTAAAGGCACAAATAGCAACAATACCCACTTTGGCCAGGGAAGTTATKTAAACTGATGGAAAATGCCAGGAGGCCACGTACTATAATCCATACTTACTGCTGGTTATTTCTGGCAACTTATGTTTGGCTGTCATTCTGGTAGCCCAAGATTTTAATATTTTTACATTATTTTATTTAGATCAATAGTTCCAAGCAGAGAAAAGTGAATTTCTTTGTAAAGCATGGAATTTGTGAATTTGGTTCCAGGTATTATTTGATTTCAGTAGCACCAACTCAGGTGATGTGGWGCTGAATGTAGAGCAAAAGCCTTGAAGTATTCTAATTATTCCAGCATGCTTAATAATTTTCCGGGAATGTTTGTGGTTTCAGTAACATGGAGAAGCTTTGTAAGTTATTGATAAGTAGCAGAGATTAATTTAGTACACTTGGACCTTGCTGGAATTAGAGCTAAGGGGATGTAAGACAGTGAAGTGTCCCTTATGGAAACAAAAAAGAATCTTCATTCAGCTGATGTGGGATGAACTTCAGGCATCTTTAAAAAGGGGAACTTCCTGGCAGAAAGCTTATCTTTCATTTTTTGGTTGGGTGACCCTCTGTATTTATCAGTGTCCTGCCTTGGCTCAGGCCTGGCTGCTGCTGTTGGCASGAGAGGGTGGCAGGAATGTGGTTTGCTGACAGGGAAGGCAGTGGAACCACTTGTTTCAGTGGTAACTCCTGCCTGTGGCAGCTTCAAATGAGTGTGGAACCACAGCCTTAATTTAGTTAGCTAAATGAAATTAGTTAATTTAGTTAAGTTAAACCCAGTTCAATGGAACTTCACTGAAAAACAAATTGCATTTGTGTGAGTTGGTATAAACTCAGTTCCTAGGGGAACTCAAGTAAACAAAAGCAAATCCCTCTGGCAGGTACTGCTGGGAGTGGGTGGAGTGGCAGAGGATGTGAACTGGGATGTTGTGTTTGCAGCAGCAATTACCAAACCAGCAAGTTCTGAGCATTCCTGGAGAAACTTTCCGGGTGGGATCGCTGGGGCCTGTCCCGGGAATTGCCAGGAGGTGTCCATGTGGGACTGGCACTCTGGTTGTTTGCAGAGCCCTGACCGGTCCCAGGTCACTCGGAACAGGGGCTGAGCCTCGTTCTCCACCAGTTCCTGCCGGCCTGACCGAGCAGCTCCACCAGTTGCCGTGGCAGGGGCAGGAACAAAGGAATGATGGATGGTTCCATCACATGGCACGGGAACACCTGGGTCTTGTGATGGCTGTGGGAGCCAGGGAGCTGCCACGCCGCAGGCCAGCTCCAGGGTGAAAAATGGCTTTTTCTGGAGCAGTTGCAGTTCACTCAGTGCTTGGGGAAGAAGAAAACTGGTGATTATGGATGTTGCTGGAAGTGTGTTTTGAGGAGCAGTGGTAGATGAACTCGGGGAAGGAGGGCACTTCCGGGGTATCCCAGACCTGTGACGAGCCAGCTTGGGGTTGATTAATTCCAAAGAAGTGGTAGCCTTGCATTTCCTGAGGCTCTTACACCTCCACAGGCTGCTGAGACTCTGTGGCCATCCTGTGTGCAGTGAGACAGGTGGAATGCAGGAGCTGCTTCCATCACTGCAGTGTCATTAACCTGCAGCCCCCCCGTGGACCCCCTCTGGGAAAGGGAGCTACACGGATACACACAGCTCGTGACAGACAGAACATTGCTGGTAACAGAGAAGCATTGCTGGAAGGTGTGAAAAGTGGGATATGTGACAAATGGGGTTAAAGAAAATAGACTGGATTTGTTTGATGCGTGGTGATCCTGGCAAGTACATGTTGGATACCTTTAATCATCTTGAATATTTATCAAAATACTGAGAAGAGAGAGAGGGACCTCCTGCTTCCAGCTGAGGTGGACCCTGGGGTCACTTTAGGTGCTGGCAGTGCAGTAAGCTGCCTTCCCTCTTGGAGATGGAGGCCTCACCTTCCCATCACTAATTCTTGTGTATTCCTGGGGGTGATTGGTGTTTTAAGATACTGTTTGATGGAATGGTTTTGCTAGTCTTAATGTCTCCTGGTTGCCTCTCACTTGAGCCTGATTTYGTTCTGGAAGGTGGATGGTTCAAGACCTTTCAATCACTTTTCTTTTCCCATTGCGGAAATAAAGTCAAATTTACTGGCACTGCTCACAATTTCCAGATGAACAGCATCACATCTCTGTCACAGACCCTCCTGCTCACTGATACTCTGGCTTGGAAAAATGGATTTGAAACATTTTGTTCACAGGGGATTATTGAATTATCACTGTCAAGTAATAATAGGTTGACACCTTTTTGGTGTAAGACCAACATCTGTCTGAGGGGAAACAAGCAGTGGTTTTTCTGGAGTTTAACGTGAGCAGTGGTCAGTGCTGTGTGAGAGAAGCTTTTTCCAACACTGGAGAGTGAAGCACAWTGAGGGATGCAGCTCAGGTGGGCTGTTCACCCCAGCTCAGCCTCTGGCTGTTGGTGCCGGCACTCTGCTCCCAGGTGGCTCTGCTGGGACCACCCAGGAGGGGCTGGAGCAAAGCTCCCAGGAGCTGCAGGTGATCCATAGCAGACTGGGATCATGGAGCCCAGCACTGACTCCTGGCAGCCAGTTCATGGCTTGTTCAGCTCTGAGAACAGGRTGGGGTGGCAGCCACTCAGGGACCATAACTCTCTTTTCTCAAGTGCACAGTCCTGCCTGGTTTTAATGCTGTTGTACAGAACTATGAATTAAACCCCAAATCTGGGTCGGTTTTTATCTCAGTTTTTGGTTCCTGCAGTCACTGGAGAGGCAGATGTGATGCTGGGAGCTGCAGTTGAAGTCTAATACCCAGTTAATTGTTGGAGAGCTGTTGGTCACATGCCCAGTGRCAGTGTCTTAAATAAACTTGCCGTGCAACTTGTATTACTGGATTAATGCTGCTAACAATTCTCCTTAACACATAGTTACAGCCTGTTATTAATTTCTCCTCAAATAAATTGTTCCAGTGTGTGTYAGGTCAGAGAACTCCTCTGGCCAAGTGCTGTTGTCAGAGCTGGTACAGTCAGGCAGTGTCTCCTCCGAGAGGGACCAGCTTGAGCTGAAGATGCTGAGGGGCTGTTTKTAAGCACTTCCCAGCTGCATCTGGCTGAGTTTCTGTGCCTAACCAAATAAATAAATACTGATAGTGGTTTAGCTCATTTATAGCATTAGATCACAGAGAGAGTGGCCTTGGGCAAGGCTGAGATGTGGAAAGAATACCCTGCTTATCACCTGCCTGTGGGAGAGACAACACTGGCATTTGCTTTACAGGTGTTGTTTTGTGGTTTTATCTTGCTCCTGTTCTTCCAAGTTTTTGTTTTAAGGTCCTCTCAAAGCACACAAGGCAGCTCAGTAGCAGAGGTTTTTGTTAAATTAGSACTTTGGAAGAGCCATGAGTTAAGAGCACAAAGATAAGATAGTGCTGTTTGCCTATTAGGAATAGAATATATTTCAACAACTCTTCACTGCTGTTAATCCAGTAATCTGCTGATTGAATTATTGGGAGTGTTGTACCTGCTGTGTCACCTCTTCAAGGTTTTATTAGGTGTACAATTAACATTTCTATTAGAAATTCTTACTGTCATATGCAATTTACTCTTATTTGTTGTAAAATTGGTAATGATAACTTCCTTCTGCTTTTAGTAGGACCGGGAACTTCGTCAAGTATGGAAAATAATCAGCACAATTTGTAGTAAAGACATGAGCTTTGCTGAGAAGTTGAGAACTGATTATTTGGCAAGTCTGAAGGAATAATCARGCTCTACATCTAGAGCTGAGCTGGTTTTGGAGAAGTAGTAACAATTCCCATAGGATTGGTCAAGGATTTTTACAGTTACATAAAAAGAAGTCTAGTCTGTTAAATTTTTTAAGACTTTATGTTTGTTGTACTATTTAAAAATGGACAGCCAAAATTATATTGGAACTTCAGTGGAAGTGCTTTTTCTCCGAGTCTGGAATTTGATTGAAAATTATCTTGGTTGTTAATAATCTTACCATGATACTCTGGAGGAGCTGTATTATGACAGCATTAAGAAGCATCTTTGCTCTTGTTTTACAAAGATCTATTAAAGTTTCTCTGCCTGTCACCCCTTCAAGTCACTTAAAATGAAACTTCTTGGATTCCTTTCATATTGGAAGTTGGAGACAAGCAACTTCTAATGGCTGTGTGATACATGGGGGAACTTTTTAGCATTAAAATAGTGTTCTGGCAGAGGAGTGCTGGWCTGGAATGTTTTGATTTCTGATTGCAGATGCAGCTTCAAGGTGTCCCCAGTGTGTCACTTACCCARCATTTCAATTTCTTGTGTTCCAGCCTTTAATCTGGACAATGAACAGCCAGATTATGATATGGACTCTGAGGATGAGACCCTACTGAACAGGCTGAACAGGAAGATGGAGATCAAGCCCCTGCAGTTTGAAATAATGGTTGACAGGCTCGAAAAAGCCAGCTCTAGTCAGGTATGGTATGAAGAGATCACTGAGGTGTTTTGGTTTCCTGGTGGGGTGGTTCTGGGTGGGTGCTTGCTTTTATTTCTTACTAACAGGGGGAAGTGTGTTTGTGGGAGTCTGCAGTTCCACAGAAATCACAAAATCGCATTGCTGTCTCTTGTGTCAATATTGATAACTTYGGATAAAACAGGTGGGGAAGGAGCTTTTGGGGGCTTGGAGTTGTTTTTAAATTTTAATTCCTGACCACAGTGTGTTAGAGAGGGAGAGCTTACAACTTGCTTTGCCTGTGTTGGCATGGAACAAGCTTGTGGTGATCAGTAGGTGTAGAAATGGCTATAAATATATGAGAATCCAAATTCTGTTCCACTTCTTTCTACTGGACATTGGGTTTGGTTGATTTTTGAAAGTCAGAAACTTCAAAGCACAGACAGTGAACTAACTGTTTATTAAGGTTGGGCCCTTGMAGCTCCTACTACACAGAACAGCACCAGTGTCTCTGAGTCAGATCCTGAGATGTTCTGGTGTTCATTCTGGTTATCACTTTTCATGATTAATATTCATCCTTCTTATGCTGGTATCATMTTTCATTGCTGCAATAATAAAGTTAAATTTAAGAATTGAAGGATGCTTTTCGAAAATAAAATTATAAGAATACAGATTTTTCGCTGTAGATAAAAGCAACTCTTACAGGTTCTTGGAGCTTGGGAAGGGTTTGTGGGGTTCGAGTGCTCTCAGGTGCGTCTTGGGGCTRCCTCCCATCCCTTACCCCTGCAATATTAAAGGATGCTGCTGGAAATGCCTTCCCTCCCAAGGAGGGAGTTCCAGGCATTCCTCCTGGGCATCCTGATAACCTGATGAAAACAGGGAATACAAGGGCTTTGTATCTACAGCAAACACMAGCACACAAGGTCAGTTTAACTTTTCCAGCTGTGGGCTTAAGGCAGAGCTGATTTATTTTTTTTTTAGAAATATGTGAATAGAAAAAAGGGAGCAAAGGACAAACAAAACTGCGATGATTTTCAAGCAATATTTTTTTCCTTTCTTTTAAAAACAGTTCAGTGTTTTTCTAATTCTACCATAGATTGCAGAGGTTTTATTCTGCTCTGGCTGGAATTAACACTTCCATAGTAGCCATGGTTACACTTAGGATTTCCTTATTTTCCTGAAATGTGTTGTTTCCTTTTCTGCTTCTCCTAACRTGGGGACAAGATTTAAGTTTGACACGTTGCAAAAGTGCAAATTCAGTTGTTCAGTTGATATTTTGCACATTATGGGGAAGATGAAGTGCTGCCTGATTTCCTTCTACGTAATACTAGAGATACTATTTTTCTTTTATTTAATGAACAGATTTAAGAAGATATGAGCACATTCAACCAATGTACTACTTAATGATGGATTTTGCATTTATTTAGAGTCTTGATTTCCGTATAAAAAGCTGAACATAAATTCCATCGATATTTTTTCATCCCTTTACTCTCGTGCCGGAAAATAATGAAGTTCATTTAGAAAGCATCCACRAGGTGTGAATGTGTGCTGCCTTTCCCTACCCCCCTATCCCAACTGCACCTTTTCCATGTTCTCCTGCAGCTTGTAACCCTTCAGGAAGCCAAACTGCTGCTAAATGAGGACGACTACCTGATCAAGGCTGTCTACGACTACTGGGTGAGGAAGCGCAAGAACTGCCGGGGGCCGTCCCTCATCCCGCAGATCAAGCAGGAGAAGAGGGATGGCTCCACCAACAACGACCCCTACGTGGCCTTCCGCAGGAGGACTGAGAAGATGCAGACCAGAAAGGTCAGACTGGGCTGCTTGAAGTGGTGTAGGAACTTGAATTCCTTCTTCTGACCAGCTCCCGCTGGGTTCATATGGAATCTGAGCGAAGCGTGGGGGGGGAGAACGTCTGAAAACTTCTCCTCAGTTACTCTTAAAATTGGGTTTGTTTGCTTTTTGTGGCTTTGTTTGCCAACAAGGATATGCTTTAGGAAAAGCTGCTTTGGATTGTGCTCATGAGCTTYGTTTGCAGCAGCATTATGTAACTTTATTTTTGCAGTTTGTGCCTCCTGGGTTTTGCTTTTGACTTCAAATGTATTTCATCTCTCCACAGAACCGAAAGAACGATGAGGCATCCTATGAGAAGATGTTGAAATTAAGGAGGGAGTTTAGCAGAGCCATAACAATTTTGGAGATGATTAAGAGGAGAGAGAAAACAAAAAGGGAGCTGTTGCATTTAACGTTGGAAGTTGTGGAGAAGAGGTAAAATTGCAGATTGTATCTGTAAGAAGTCGTTTGTAAAACCAAGGTTTTAAATTTTCATTCAGTGGGTTTGAAAGCATCTCATATAATTTATTTATTGTAACACCATAAACCTCAGAAGCTAAAATAAAAGGGGTTTATGTAGACTATTAAAAGACACTGCTTTGTGTCTTTCAAACGTTTCCCAGTGGAAATGCACCACTATAGTTTCAATCCTGTTTTTTGGAGGTACCATTTGGGTGATTACGGAGGTGAAATCCTCAATGAGGTGAAGCTGAACAGACCCGAAAAAGAGATGGGCACAACTCCCTCATCTCTCCACAATGGGAACCATCACAAAGTTCAAGAATGTAAAGTTAAGGTAAGATTTTTATTTTTTTTTCCTGCTGTGAGTCTGTTGTTGCTGGGATCATCTTTCCTTGGGATTTACTTGAAATTCAGAGATGTCTCTGAGGAAATAACCTGAAATATTAGGAGTTAAAATGCTTGGAGGTGAGGCTGAGAGTTGGAGACCTCTGGAARTTTGTACTTAGCACCCGCGACACCTAGTGGTCCCAGAATTCCATACAAACCCCTGCCTGGTTCTCCAGGAATTTTGTCTTTCCTCGTGTTCCTCCTCCAGTTTCCAAGCCAAGCTGCRTTACTGGAGTTAGTTTCAGTCAGGCAGTTATTGATAAGTGTTAATTCGGGGTAAATAGAAACACCTTTTAAAGCTGCACTGGCTTCTTCAAATTGAGAATTTTGCAAGTGAAATAATCCTTTTAAAGGGAAGCTTTGAAGTTTAATAACATTTGTGTTCAAGTGGACAGTTCAATATCGATGGAGTTGCTCACTGCAGAGGGTTTATGTGAGAAAAATCTTAAATAGCCAACCCAAATACCATCACATCTGTTCAAAAGTGGCAACTCTGTGAGAAACAGGAAACAAACTAAATTGTTTCTTTTGAACATGTCTGAGCAGTTCAGAAAATTGAAAGTGCTGTAGAAAAATGAGATCTCAGAAAATAATTGAAAGAGGAATTCCAATTACAACATACTGAGTGTACTGCCAAGTGAGGAGCCTCTTAGGCAGTCATGAAGTTTTTTCTTCTTGTGCCTTAATTTTTTAGACTTTTCTGCTTGTTTTTCCCAAGCAGCATCCTCACCATTCCTCTCTGAAGGAGGAGGTGTCCGATGTTGTCCGTCAGAAGAAGAAGTACCTGAAGAAGCCCAAGCTGGAGTGTGTGGTGACTCCTCAGCCCCTGGCTGAGCCCCTGCCTGTGCTCAGCAAGAGTGACATCAAACAGTATGACTTCCACAGCTCRGATGAGGATGAGTTCCCACAGGTAACAACCCAAATCTCAGTGTACAGAAGGGAGAAATTCCAGTGACCTGTAATTTGGACAGTCTGGCTTGTCCCAGCTCTGAATATATTTAAAAGATCTTTGTATAAACTGAGTTTTTCTTCTAAGCTATGCTTTGAGAAGCTGCATTTAATGCATAAATGTGGCAGTTCATATTACAGAAACATAAGCTTGTGTGGTAAATACAGTTATACAGATGTGGCAGCTGGGACASTGACATTGTTTTCTGGTCTAGGTACCCTCACCAGTGTCAGAGGCAGAAGAAGAAAACGATCCTGATGGACCTTGTGCTTTCAGGAGAAGAGCAGGATGCCAGTATTATGCTGTAAGACTGCGCTGTTGGGTTTGGAGTGGTTTTTTAGATTTAGCTTGGCCTAGCGCAAATGATGGAGTTCTTCTGTTCCCATTCTTGCCACCAAAACTTTGATGCTTTGATGAATGTAAAGACAATTTTCAGTCTGCCTGTTTTCTGCAGAACARTTTAGTCACTACAGAGAAGGGAAAGGTTTTTTTTTGTCCCCTCACTTTTCTTAGCTCATCCTTTCTTCCCAGTTCATAGAGCTCATAAGAGTTAGATCCCAGTTGTCCCAGTTCTCAGACCTGCTGAGGGATGCTACAGGACACTGAGTGGAATTTGCTAGTGAAGCAGAGGGGCTCAATCTGTTGAGGATGTTTTCAGTATAAACTAGCACATATTTTGTCCTGTAGCCTGTGCACGATAACCAGCAGTGCCCTAATCAAAGCACATTCTGAATGTAAAATTGGCTTTTCTGTTTCCTTCACAGCCTCGTTTGGACCAAACGAATTCTTCGTATGAAAACCCAGAATTGGCAGAATTGGACAAACTGAGGTTCAGGCATTGCCTTACAACCCTTACAATTCCAAGGAGGTGTATAGGGTTTGCAAGGAGACGGATTGGCAGGGGTGGAAGGTACAGTTGGATTATTTTTACTCTTCATTCCCCTTCGAAGGATAACATTATTAAAAAGAGAGAATGAAATTAATGCTTTTTCTCCTCCTCTTCCATCAGGGTTATTATGGACCGAATATCCACAGAACACGATCCTGTCCTGAGGCAGATTGACCCGGAAATGCTGAACAGTTTCTCAAGCTCTTCCCAGACTTTAGACTTTTCTTCTAATTTTTCACGGACCAATGCTTCCAATAAACATTGTGAAAACAGACTGTCCCTTTCTGAAATCCTAAGCAATATCAGATCATGTCGACTGCAGTGTTTCCAGCCCAGGCTACTCAATCTCCAGGACAGCGATAGTGAAGAATGTACCTCAAGGAAAGCAGGGCAGACTGTGAATAATAAAAGAGTCTCTGCAGCATCTGTAGCTTTATTGAACACCAGCAAGAATGGCATATCAGGTAGGCAAGGGTTTGGCTTCTTCTGGGGTTTAAAATACTGAATTTGGGTGGTTTTCCTTGTGGCTGGACTGATAACATCTTCAGCGCTGGTGTGCACCTAACCACAGATACAACATAACTATTTTGTATTCCTTAAAACATACAGAAACTTCCCACAAACAGTCCTCTTYCTCTTGCTTTTCTCACAGTTCCAATAGAATTTGAAGTGTTGGATTCAAACAGGCATTATTCAAAGGAGGAGTTCTGCTCGTATTAAGAATTGCTCTGGTCTAATTGAGTCTTAATGACACTAATTGGCCTAACCTTGTTTAAGGGTAGAAGAAGGCTCGTTATGAATGTAAACCAAAACTGGTGGTTTCTTGGGAAGGGTGGGTGTGTCTCGTTTTTGTTGTCAGTTTTTCTTTTTGACTCAAAAAATGTAGTACRTTCAGAAGTGTCCTGAGCAGGCATGAAGAGGTCTGAAAACAACAAAAATGTTAACAATGGAAGCATCCAGTGGTGAAAAAATTGCTTTAAGCTTAAATTAAGCAATGTTTGCATCACTTGCTTCATGTGCTAGAGTTGCAGTTGCTCAAGTTTTAACATTGTCACTGCTTTATAGTCATAAAAGGCTCATATTATTCTTTAAAAATCTGAAAAATTGGAGGTACAGGAAATGAGATCTCCTACAGCAGCAAGCACCTGAGGATATCCCACTCCATCCTGTATTGTGCACCAGGATAATTAAATAATAGAATAGACTGACTCTTGAGTTCCATAATTAACTGTGTGTGGTCGTGGAGTGGTCCATCTCTCTCAAAGCTGCACAAATGGGTTTTTAATCTTCAGTAACATCTCTGGAATTCCTGTGTACAATTAAATGGTCTTGTTCTGACAGAGGCACAGAATATTTATTCCAGCCCAAGACTTCTATAGCTTTTCAGTATGGTCACTGTAACCTTTAGATTGTTCTTTCCCATAAAAAGAATTGCACAGGAACATTTGCCTCCTGCATGAAAAGAACAGATATGATGTACTATATATTTATATAATTATTTTTTGAAAGAACTTGAAGGCCTGGGGAATTTCAGCTGTAGCAGAAAGGGGCAGCTGTGTGTGATGGGATTATTGATGAGCCCCAAGAGATGTCCTGTTAAAGAAGAGTTCAAGAAATAGCTAAAAAATGAATAAAMCCAAATCTGATGGATCTAAGCCACCTTTTTGGAGGTATAGCAATAAACTTGTGTTATAATTTTAGAAATCATCTGARGAATCCATTTAAATTAACTGGAGATCCCTCAGTAGCTGAAGTACATTATGCACGGAATTTATGGCTGGGGAGAACCCTTTTTGTCACAGATTTAAATTACAAACCAGATCCTGTCATTCTGGGACAGGATCAGTCACAACAGACAACAGTGTTCTTCCCCAAATAACTGAACCAGCAAGAGGCACTGCAGTTGGATTTTGTCACTAGAAAATAGGGAATAAATTTTAAAAGGGCYGGCCAGTTTGGTTGTGCATTAAATGAGCACTGGTATGGCCTCTACATTTATTGAAGTCCTTCTCTTTGGGAAGTGATTGTTGAAATCTTGATTTTACAGCTGATTTTATATTCCCTCCAGAGGAAACAGTGGCACTGATTACTTCAATTTTTGTTTTTGTTACTATTTTATTTTGGAGAGGACTTGGGAGTTGCTTTGAATTTTAGTGCACAAGAATATTTAAAACTGCCTCTGCATTATATTCGTCACTGTGTTAATAAAGCAACTCTTCCTCTGGAATTGCCTCAGATGCGTTGTACAAACAGAATTTTTTTATTTTAGAAGTATGTGACCAGTGTTTTCTTAAAAATACTTAATGAGTGCATGAATCAAGAACCAATTTATTGAGCTGAATTACTCTCTTGCTCATGTAAGAACTGCAAATGGGAAAAACGTGTCCCTAGACAGAGGACAKCTGCAGATATTGGTATTCCCAGGTGAAGAATTTTGCTTGTGGAACAAAACTTTTACCTTTTAGAGGTTGTTTTTTTTTCCCCCCCAGCATTAAATACCATGTAGAAGTTATTACCGAAATGCCACTTTTGGGGCAGCCTGAGAGATGATCTTTGATTAAAGCCTTCAGGTCCTGAGAGAAGTGACATAATAATGCAAACCAAAGCTGCCAAGGAGAGGAGGAGCCTGGAAGTGAAGCCTGAAGTGACTTTTTTGCCCTGTTGTGTTGCAGGATTTCAGCCCAGTCAGGCTCTGGTAAAATAAAAACCCCTGATGCTCAGCTGAGCATAAAACCAAAAAAGCATAAATAAAAACTCCTGATGCAGAGCTCTGAACTCTGACCTTAGAGGCTGCCTTGGGACATGGGGSAAGTTTGCTTTTTTTTCCTCTAGGACCCTCCACTTGTTTGATTTGGCAGAATGAGATGATATTAAATGTGCTAATGAACATCTGCTGGTTTCTAACAGGGTGAAGAGCTGAGCTCAGCCTGACCACTGAATAAATACCTGTGGTAGGGAGGGAGCTGAGTGAAATTCAGCCACACAAAGGCAGAATAAGGGATTATTACAGTGCTGGATTAACCTTCCCTGTATCCTGTAGTAGAGTGTTCCACGAATTTGTGGTCTGTGACAGACTGGGAAGGAGGGGAGATTGAAAACAGGGAGTATAACCTTGTTCTGGAACAGCTTGCTATAAAATAAAATAGATTTTCTGGGATTTGTTACCTCAGAACTTAGAAATACATATAAATGTAATATTCCATAGTGCTGCTCTTGGCCCTGTTGCCATCAGTAACACAGGGAGTTTTGGGAGACTTGGGAGGGAATGCAGCAGCTTGAGCTGACTGAACTCTGAGTTARAAAGAATCTGCAAGAGGAACAAAGTAAAGCTAAATGCAAAATAAACTGGATTTTAGAATAGGTTGGAAATTATAATATCCCTGGAGTCTAAGAGGAGTAACCACTAAAGCCTGGTTTAATAATGTGGCAGTAGAGAAGAAGTTTCAGTACTATTTTCTAAGCAGTCACAGTCCTAATTTTGATGTTTTTTCAGAGTGGAATTTCAGGACAACCACGAGTACTAAAAGTAATAAATGAAAGAGTCAGATCCTGAAAGATGGATCACTCCATATTTTAATGTTAGCTCAGTGTGTCTTGATAAGAGGATATTCCTGCAGAATCCAGGTGTTGGAGGTGCATAATAGCTTGGAAAAACAGCATTCAGGATAAACGGCTGAAATTTATTCATGGCAATCTCAGAAAAGGGAATTGTCTCTTTTTACTTGCTCCCAAGAGAATTCAGTTCTCAGGTTAACTGCACAGAAGTCAGGTTTTAGCATGAACCCTTGTCAGAATTTCAGTTTACCAAGTGTGCAATTCTTCAGGGGGAGAATATTAAAAGCAGCTTTTCTAGCTCCATTCCCTTCGTGTATTGTGACTGTGAGGCTACTGGGGTGGCATTGACCTGGTTCTCAGCAATAAACTGATTCTGGCACTCCTGGACTCTTAGTCCATTTGACAAAACAATTGGCAGGGTGAATCTCCCATGCCAGATGTGTGCTTCCCTCAGAGCCCATTCCGGYGTTGGAGAGAGGGACACTAAGGAACTGTAGGAAGGGAAGTTGTCCAGGAATCATCTCCCAGTATTCACTGGCGGAGAACACACCCAGCTCAGCCCAGTGTACCTTATCCTCAGCTCTGATTTTTAGGCTGTGCTTGTTTTCTGAAAGCCAAGAAAATAATTTCTTTAAGCTTTTGCCTAAAGCTACTGGAGAGAAAACCACCAAAGACAGAAACTGCTTAAAAGCAACAAAAGCTCTGAATTCTTTTGTTACAAATTGATTCAGTGAAAGAACACAACAAACAAACATAGCTTGACCTCTCCTTTACATAAGATTTTGGTGCATCTTACACGATTTACTTTGTCTTCGACCACTTGTTCCCCAATTCAGCTGCGCTCTCGCCTGTTCCATGTGTGTTTTGTGCAGGCCTGTGTAACTGTGGCTCCCCTTTCTTTCCTGTAGTCACAGGGGGGATCACAGAGGAGCAGTTCCAGACACACCAACAGCAGTTAGTTCAGATGCAGAGGCAGCAGCTGGCCCAGCTGCAGCAGAAGCAGCAGTCTCAGCATTCCTCCCAACAGACACATCCGAAAGCACAGGTACTGCACCCGCCTTGGCCCTTTGGTGTTGTTCATCTGTTGCCAACCTCGTGTGACACCCCACTGAATGTTCCAGAGTGGATGTAAAATACTTTGGTCAGGTGTTATTTAATAAGTTGTGTATCGTGGCTGCATTTTACAAATTGGATAAGACTTCACAGCTGAATGTGCTACCTGCATCCACAGTTCATCAGTGCAAAAATACCAGTGTGTGCTCTCAACTCTCACTGTTTTCACTGTTTGGGGTTTTGTCTTCCTCTGTATAAGTGCTCTGAAGAGACTTTACTAAAATTACCTGATGAGGTAATTTGTTCTATTATGAACAGGTGTTCAGTGAGTACTAGAAATTGGTACCTCTGARAGGAAAGAGAGCTTTGCATATTTGCATATTCTGTCTTCTAAAAGAATCCCATTTTTCCTCTGGAATACCTTGCAAGGGAAGAATGTTTTTCCATTGCACTTAATTTTCTATTTGTTTCTCACCAATAAAATATAAAAGCCGTTGCTGTAGTCTCTTAGGAGGAAAATGTGTATTACTTTAAGCATTTTATATCTAATTGCTTGTGCTGTTTGTCCCTTCCCCTCAGTGTTTTCCACTTCAATTAATCAGGGATTCTGTGTTGGCAGATATTGATGACATTTTTTGTAAGTGTAAAGACACCATGCCAAAATATTGAAACAAATGAATTTTGGATCTTTAAAACATTTCAAGCTCCTGTGCAAAGTCATTTTCTTAGTTAATATAAATTGAAATTGCAGAATTCACGTTCTTTCCAGTAAGAATGGTGAGTCTTTCCAGTAGAAACTGGACTAACAGGGTGGGATTCCAGAATGTGCTGGGCAGTTTTGCTGTGGTACGAGTGATTCCGTGAGGATGGATGTACCATGAATACTGAACATCCCTGAGATCTGCAGTTGCACAGCATTTGCTGCCTGGAGACAGAGGAGAGATGGAGATTTAAGACAGTTGTTTTCTTAGAGGAAACTTCTCCAAACACAGGGAATCCCATGTGATTTAGGTTGGAAGGGACTTGACAGCTCATCCAGTTCCACCTTCTGCCATGGGCAGGGACACCTTCCACTATCCCAGGGTGCTCCAAGCCCCATCCAACCTGGCCTTGGACACTTCCAGGGATGGGGCAGCCACAGCTTCTCTAGGCACCCTGGGCCTGGGCCTCCCCACCCTTACAGGGAAGAATTCCTTCCCAATATCCCATCTAACCCTGCCCTCTGGCAGTGGGAAGCCATTCCCTCTTGTCCTGTCCCTCCATCCCTTGTCCCCAGTCTCTCTCCAGCTCTTCTGGAGCTCCTTCAGGCACTGGAAGGGGCTCCAAGGTCTCCCCAGAACCATCTCCTGTCCAGTTGAACAACACAAGACAAAAGTGGTTTGTTGTGCTGAGAACTGCACTGGCCATGGCCTGGCTGCATTGGGCAGCACTTGCTTAACACTCATTTGGACACTTATTTCCATCAGTCTGGTGACACAGAAATATTTCCTGTAGAAGCTGTATTTATTTATTTGCTTTACTTGTGCACTGTAGCAGTCCTACCATGTATTTCATTTTGTACTTGGATAATTATGAAAACCATTTTTTTTTTCCTCTTCCTGCAGGGCTCCAGCACCTCTGACTGTATGTCCAAAACCCTGGATTCAGCCAGTGCYCACTTTGCTGCCTCTGCAGTGGTCAGTGCCCCTGCCCCCGGCCGCAGTGAGGGAACGAAGGAGCAGAACACCAGCCACAACAATATCAATGGTGTTGTCCAGCCTTCAGGTGAGGATTCCTTAACACTCCTGGGCTGGAATGAGCTGAGAACGTCAACTGCTTAAAACATTAAGGATTTGGAGAAGGAAATGGAAAAGTTGATTCGTGATTTGGTTGTTACCTCACTGGTGCGTTCAGCCAAAAATGGACTAACCAACCTCTACTGGCAGTTCTTGTGACATCACTGTAAGCTTCAGGTTCCACTCTGTTTAGGATTTGTMCCAAAAAAGTGCAGCCATTGGCATTCAGTGCCCCTTCCCAGCCCTCCTGCTGCGGTGCTGGTTGTGCTGGTGCCGTAGCCACGATGCCAAGAGGCAAATGGGATTTGGCATTGGGCTGCCAGGACAAAGCAGAGGCTTTTAGAGTAATTTGTTGTTTTAGCAGCTAATGATGTGATTAGTTTTATAGACCACCTGCCAGGCTGAGTTAATGGTAATATGAAATGAATAGAGGGAGAAAAAACACTACTGAGTAAAATCAATAAACTGGAGCTGTGCCAGGAAGGAGATAGAGAGAGATCRGTGTGTGATTCTCTGAGTTCATATCCAAGAGGCAGTGCTTTGAGGGTGGAAGATCAGGCACCTGGGATTGTGCCACGCTACCACTTCTGAATTTTTACATTTTGTACATCTGTAAAACATCCACGACACACACAATCAAAGCAYTCCCCTTAAGGTTCACCTTTGGCTTTTCATCTAAGTACTGTCACCTTCTTAACAACCACCATTTGTTCTCCGTAACAGGAACCTCCAGAACTTTGTACTCCACCAACATGGCTTTATCATCCAGCCCAGGGATTTCAACCGTACAGCTCGTAAGGACAGTTGGCCACACCACCACAAACCACTTAATCCCAGCCTTGTGCACGAGCAGCCCTCAGCCTCTTCCCATGAACAATTCCTGCCTGCCGAGCGCGGTGCACCTCAACAACGTCAGTGTTGTGTCTCCGGTCAATGTTCATATCAATACACGGACTTCAGCGCCCTCGCCAACAGCCTTAAAACTTGCCACAGTTGCTGCCAGCATGGACAGAGTGCCAAAGGTAACTCCCAGCAGTGCCATCAGCAGTATAGCAAGGTGAGTGGGGACGGAGCCGCGGCAGCTCCCGGTGGTGAYTGTGCTCCGCAATCGTGGAATTCTTTGGGTTGGTCCAACCTGTGACAATCCTGGCCTTGTCGGACCAGGGCACTGAGTGCTGCCTCCAGTTGTTCTTTGAGTGGTGACTCCACCACCTCCCTGGGCAGTTCCAGTGCTTGACGATCCTTTCCATGAAGAAATTCCTCCTGYGTCCCACCTGACCCTCCCCTGGTGCAGCTTGAGGCTGTGTCCTCTCCACAGACATGCCTGACTCTGCCCTGGAGGGAATTGTTTCCACCTCAGGCTTCTCAGCAGCTTCAGCCTCTGAGAACAGCCTCAGCACCCTGGCAAACCATAAGAGCTGATTTTGCAGATGAACCCCCAAATAACATGCAGTTGTTTTAGGCACCAGCAGTTTYGGTCAACTTCTGCTGTGTTTGAATTTTAGCCATTTAAATTTGTCCCTTCTCGTGCAGCACTTCCAGGTAAATTCTGTCCAACTCTCCTCGTGTTCTCCATGAGGYTGTGTACCAATATTGTAAGGTACAAGCTGGCACATACATTTTTTATATTTACACTTGGATATACGTTACATATTTATGTAAAACRCAAACCAGAAAAGTGACAGCCTGCATCTTACATATATAGACAGATAAAATCATAGTTCATAATTGTTTAGTTTGGAAAAGACCTTTGAGAGCTTTATTCTCACTGAACAGCAGGACTGTTATTTCAGGATACTTAGAAGATGTTTCATAGGAGCGGCAGGAGCTTCGCAGTTGATGTTTTCTGAACGTGGCAGTATTTGGGCTCTAAGTCTGCTGCATTATATGATGTTTCAAAAAACAAAGTCATGCTTGTGAATTGGAAAAGTAAAAAACAGGCATTAGTAAATGATGAAAAACTTGTTTCTTGCMCTAGTGCTAAAGCAGAATGGAGGGGGAATTAAAACAACACTTTRTTCACTAACAGAATAACTGATACTGAGTTATTGTGGTATATCTGAACTTTGTTCCTTCAGGAGAGCTTTTGGTGCTTTTTAGTTCTCTTAGCCATGATTTAGGCTGGGAATTGACAGTTAAATGCAATAATCTTGCACTGTGGAGTAACAGCAGTTGTTGAATGCTAAKATTTACTTCTAAACAACGTTTGCAGTGGACGTGCTAAGGTTTCTCCCTGGTCCAGGTAACAGCTGGGTGAAAACACATTAGCTGAAAGAACTGATGCAAACTGTGAGGAAATGTCCTGTTCTGCCTGTAACYGGAATATTCTTGTCCTTGCAGAGAGAACCATGAACCAGAACGCCTGGGCTTGAATGGCATAGCAGAGACCACAGTAGCCATGGAAGTGACATAACCTCCAAGCAGTGTCACSCTGTGCTCGTGGTGTGCTCGTTTCTATTCCAGCTGAATGCAAAACACAGCACTCTGTGGATCACAGAGCACTCAAACAGACCGAAATGGACTATGATTATATCGTGTATTAAGTCGATATATAATGTAAATTTTGTAAAATTTGGGAAAATCACTACCTTGTAAAATAGTTTATTTGTATCATCAATATTATTTCTGTTACTTGAATAGTAGATATTCATCATCATGCTTTTGCACTTGAATTTGCAACTGAATGGATTAAAAAATAATTCTTTAATGGGATCATGAGCATGACATGGGATCCTGCATCACTTGTTTAAACTATTTATTTTGCCATGTTTACATTTTGTATCTTGTACAAATAAATGCAACTTTGTGTCTAAAAAAAAAAGTTAAAGATTCATAGCTAGGAGACAAAATTCTTGTAATTTTTTTCTAAAGAAAATGTAAAGTTTTCACTTGGTTCATTTTGTTTCACAATTTGACTAGATGGACTTTTTGGTAAATACTTTAGTGGCATTTCACTGTCAAATATGAAGTTCAAGGCAAAATAGTATTTTCTATTACTGTGCAGGGGAAAGGGATGGATCGATACATGCAAATTTAATGTAGTAACTCACTTTTCCATATATTTTGAATGTATATTTCTATTTATAATACCAGTTTATAAAAAATAATTACACAGGAGGGAAAGAAAAAAAAAAAAAAACCAAACAAAAAACTGACTAGAAAAATTATGCATCTGGCACATACCCAGTTGTGCAGATCTGAGAAAATTCTCACCCGATGCCATTTTATCCGAAGAAGTGCGTATTTTAACAGGCTTTCAAACTCTGTACCACACCACATAAAGGATCTTTTACCAGGTATGTATTGCATTCTATATCATTGCAATAATTCATTTATTGGATGTCTAGCTATCGAGCCATCCCAGGCGCTGGGGGGTGGGGGAGGGAGGGTTGTGGCAAGATTGTCTTTTCAATTTTGGAGAGTTTTCCTGTGGCTACAAGGCAAGTAACGGGTTGGAAAAAGTCTGACTGTAAGCGTTGGACACCTTCGTAGTGTAGTGTTTTAGTGACTTTTTTTATACGGTTCTTGTAAATTAGATACGTGTAGTGGTGTTTCCGAATGTTTGTTTATGCACTAGTTCAGACAACTTTCCCTGTTACTTGTTCTTGATAAGTGAAAACTGCAGGGAAATAAAAAATACATATCAAAACCTGGCCATGGTGCATATGTGGTTATTTCACAGTGTGCGAGGAGAGACGGCACAGGTTCTGCAGGGTCTGCTGATGGGTTTGATCCCAGCATATGCACTGRGTTCAGATTTTCTGGGAACTCTGTGCTGGGGAGGGATGGGCTGATATTGGGACCTGGGACTACGGGGAATGAGAGTTTCTCGCCCTGCCAAAGAAACGGGGTGCATCATTTCTGCTGTTCTGTTCTCCACATTTGGATAATGTTTCTGTATTCCTTACAAATCACAGCATCMCTGAGGTTGGAGAGGAACTTCGGGATGTTGTCTAGTCCAGACCCACCCCTCCCAACAAAGTCAAGATGTGCTTTGCCTGTGTCATGCAGTCAGTCTGTTTTCCTTCTTAGCTTTATATATAAAGAGCTATTTTAATCTAAATGATGTTTAAACCWGCTTTGTCTTACGTTGTGCAAGTTAAAAAGTTCTGGCAGCTAAAAACGCTTGCAGAGCTTTAAATACCCTGAGCTCGTCACAAAGTCAGATGTCTAAAATGAACTATTTTTGCTTAACTGATGCTCTGGGTTTTTATTCAGTATGATGTCTGCAGGGAGAGGTGAGAATAAATTATACCTGTTGAGAATAGAGAGAGGAACCCACAGCACTGCCTCGTTCAGGTGAGGGGTGGTGGCAGCTTTGGGGGTGTCAGCACAAGGGGGGCACCTCTGCAAGCTGTGCCCGCACTGTGCCCTCACTGGGCTTGCTGCTCCCTGACAAATTCCACTTTATCTCATCTTTCCAGGGCTTTGTGTAGAGCTGGGCTCATKTCAGGGAATGACTGACCTACGTAGTCTGAAGTATAAATGAATTTTTCTGGAAAGAGTTGTTGAAAATCTGAAAAGGCAAAAAAAAAAAATTATTCTCCTTGATATATAGAAATAACCTTGCTTCACTACCATCCCCAAAACCTTTGGAGGCTTAATGAAAATGGGAAGTAATTTCCTCTGCAGATTGAAAGCTGCACACTTAGCGTGGACTCTTCTCACTACAAAAATCATTTTCAGTGCATCATTTTCAGGGAAAATTGGACAGAAGATGTGTCTGAGATTGCTGTGTGTCTCTGATTTCCTGTAGTCTAATCCTCATCCAATTACTTAAAACAACCTTTAGCTGGAGCTTCGAACTTTTAATGGATTCTGGGAAAATGTGAGGCGCAGAGAATTCCATGAACTCCCAAGGCTCTGATGGTAAGTGCCAGATGTGGAATGGGTTCCATTTAAAGGACCAGTAGTGATGAAGCCCTCTGTGAAGTGGTTCTTTTTGTAATAAGGTTTATCTATCTGTTTATGGCTTGACTGGAGTTTTGGTGTGTGTTTAATTGTCATCCCAACAGGCTCCCTGGATTTGACTTCAGAGAAACAGTTTCAAATCTCACTCCCGTGTTTCTTCTGCTTTGAGGTTTTGCAACATTGGGCCTTTAAATAGAAAGATGGGGAATGACCTTTGCAAATTAAAGCAAGTAAACTGCTGCTTGGGAAAGAAGAAAGATGAGGGAATGTTTCCTGAGCAGCAGCAGAGCCAGGCAGTGGAAGTTGAGTGAGCTGTGAAGATCCAAGTGTTTCCATTTGAACAAAGGCACCTGGGAGAGAATTCCTTCTGATTTTCAACTAATTCTGTGGAAAACATCAGGCTCCTTGCAGGARCCCAGCAGCAGTGCCTGAGGTTAGRGAATGTGAGGGTCCCTCCACTGGTTTGGTTGTGCCCTCCTGCTGCAGTGACAGGACCCAAAGTGACATTCCATATGTGAGAACTGAGGAAGAGCTGAACATTGGCTTCTGAAGTGCCTTTCAGGAGGAAAAGGGAATTTCGAGATCCCTTCCCTGTTTTCTCGGTAACTTGATTGTTTCTCAGTCACCTGCTCTCTCTCTAAATGCAAGCTCTGTGTCCTTTGGAGTACTTTAAGTGGTGTAATCTCAAAAGATTAGTGAGAAGCACACATTTTGCTATGAATTTAACTCGTTTAGTTAGTCTGGACTGTCCCCCAGTAACTCTAGTTTAAAAAAAAATAATTTAACTAGAAGAGGACTAAAATCTGAAAACTGAAAGGGCAATAACAGTGGCTGTCACCACTCCTCAGCAGCTTTGTCCACTCTTTTCTCTGAACATCRCCAGCATCTTCCCATTCCCACTCCATACATGGTAGTGTTGGAAGTCGTGTGAAACTGGGAAAATTAGAGTGCAACCCAGAGTCCCTCCCAGTCTGGAGTGAGGGGATGTGCAGGTGGGAAGGGACAAGATGGCCCAAAATCTGAGCAGAAAATCYGAGAGAGACCTTGAGCTCTGTGGGTGCGTCAGAAGAGCCTCTCCCCTGTGCTCTGGATTCTTTTGGAATCCCAGAATGGTTTGGCTTGGAAGGGACCTTGAAGCTCATCTCTGCTACAGGCAGGGACCCCTTCCGCTATCCCAGGATGCTCCAAGCCCCGTCCAGCCTGGCCTTGGACACTTTCAGGGATGGGGCAGGCACAGCTTCTTTGGGCAACCTGTGCCGGGGCCTCCCCACCCTCACAGCCTTATAACTTTTGTGAACTTACAATGGTTTCTGTGACTAAGAATAGTAAAATTGGTTTAGTCCAGCCTGACTTCAATCCACTGCACCCTGGTTTAACTCCAATACAAGTGGAATTAGCCAGGGAGGATAATTCAGAAGGATCRGGAGCAAAGGAAGGAGGGAGGCAATAATTGAGGCGGGTGCCTGGCAGATAACAGAAAATTTGTAACAAAACAGATCAATCCTAAATCTTTCTGTGTGGTGGGAGAACGCAACCTCTGCCTGACCACGCTCCATCCCTGTGCTATCATATCCTGGCAAGCTGTCGCCGATTTGGGAACGTCAGTCCCAATCACCGCGCCGTGCCCGTCAGCTCTCGGGATCCCCTCGGGACGGCAGGGAGCGCCTAATGGAGCAGAACAATCCCGTGCTCGCTTCCCAAAGCTCGGGAGCAGCTCCCCTCCCGCGGGGCCGGGCTGGTGGCAGCTGCCTGGGAATCGCCAGCATCCTCGGAACGCTTCGCCGCCCCTTCCCCAATTAATGTCGCTCCATTGAGCCCTGCCCTGGGGAGGAAGTAGCGTTCCTGCTTCTTCCTGATGCTCATCCGACCCGACGCGGCGCGGGGGGTTTCGGTCCCCGGCGTGTAAGTGACACCAGAAGGTGGCATCAGCTGCCTGTAGTGCTCCTTAACTCTTTCYGCAGCTCCACGGAGCCTCTGTGGCTTGGGATTGGGTATTTTTTGCAGTCTGTTCGGTTGGGATTTTTATGGTTGCTTTCTAACTTTCTGTAATATAAAGACAACAATTTTTTTCTAAGTTGCAATCCTGTTCCTCGGGTGATTTATGAACCAAGTGGAAAGATGGTAACTTAGGAAAAACACTTTGTGTATTCAATAATGAACTGAAACGTTTTGCTGTTTTATACAAAGTGCTAAAAATCGATTTATTTATTTTGAGCAAACCCATTTTTATAGGTGGGTTAACACGAAATACATGACTGTGCATAACGTGAATAATTTATATGGAGGTTGAGATTTATGTGTGTACTTAACATACTTTTTTTTTTTTTTTTTAAAGTGAGCATATATTGAAGTGTCTTGCAAATCCGAAACAATTCCTGCCAGCACAGCCCAAACACTTTCTCATGGAATATCTTTGAAGTGCCAGTGCTCCATTTCCACATCCAACCTTCTGTGGAAATGTGAGAAAGGAACCCCCGTGGCCCTGATCCCCAAAGAAATCCTCACCTATCTGATCAAAGGAGATGTGTCTGGGATAATCCTGTGTGCCTGAGACTGTCAGTTGTGCAGATCCTGTACATTTTGCCATGGAATTTTTCCCTGCCTGGCCAAAAGTTCTTGTAGCCCCATCTCTCCTGAGCTGTGGATGTGTTTCCGTGCCTTTGGTGATCCCTGGGGATGCAGATTAGATCATTTCTGAACCTCAGTTCCTCCTGGCTGCCTTCTCAGCACTTGTCAGCTCATTTCTGCCTGATCTYCAGCCTTGCTTTATTTATTTTCATTCCTGCTAAACACTCCTATGTTGTGCCTTCGCAAACATTCCCTGGTGCACTGTCAGCGTCTTGCGGTGTCTGTGGGACATTAACTACCCCTGACACTCAAAACTGCTTTTGTCAAGGGGATCCCACCCTTTTTGGTCCCTCTTGGGAGAAATCCTTCAGCATCCTTTTCCCCTGAGCCACCTCTCAGCCCCGATGACACAAACATATCCAATTTCCTGCTGCTGGCCGTGGCTGATCCACCGGGATCAATGGGATGTGCATTAAAGCTGCTCTCCCTGCTGACACCTTACGCCCCTGGCCAGCACTGGTGTCTGCTCCTTGTGCTGAGTCGTTCACCACAGCAGARATTCAACCTTGCTGTTTTCCTCCTGAAGCTCCCAAGCCCGTTCCTGAAACGTTCCCTCGTTTCTGTGGGATCGCCTCTGCCGGAATCCATGTCCTGCTGCTGTCCCCTCCTTGGTTTTCCTGCAGCCTCCACACCTTGGCTGTACTGGTGGCTCCCCTAAAGAGAAATGGGATCTTGTCATTCCTTTATGATCCCAGTCCATGAGGAGGGGATTTGTTATTCGTCTTGGGCTGCTGAGTGAACTGTTCCAGCTGAGGTTGGCTCAGCTTGGGAATTTCTTCAGGAAAAGTCAGAACTCGCTGTCAAACCATATCTGATCTGCCAGGGTGAGCTGAACTGCGGAGCTGGAGAACTGGGAAAGGTTTTCTTGCTTTTACTCTTGTGGTGCTGGTAGGAAGAAAATAYGTTTTTCTGAGCTTACTTTCACCAGTAAGTCTAAGTGGATTTCTTATAATTGTACAACTGAAAAACGACGTGGTTTGAGAAGTGAAAGAAGTGAATTAAGGCGACAGCAGTGCACTATTTAAGCTCTGCTTTTCTGTATCTTCATGTTTTCTGTCGAGCAGTTTCCCTACAAACTGTCCATCCCAACCTTCAGCCATCCAGCCCAGCCTGGGAGAAGCTCACAAACCCAAGGAGGAGATGATCACTCCTGAATCTGCCTGAAAATTCATGTTCCTACCAGGCTGCTTAACCTAAGCTGGTTATAAGTAGTAAAAATAGCAGCTGGGTGACAGTACAGTATTGTCTGCACCCCAGACAATGTCACATTGTTTGTGACAAAACTGCTGAGAAAAGATGGCTCTCTGCATTCTTCCTGATTGCAGATTATACCTGCTCCGAGAGAAAAAGAGAGTTTTGCCTATCTCGCTCCAAAATGAGCTCTCGATAATGGAGGAAAATAAGGATTAATTCATCCAAATGGGTGTCTTTTATGACTAAGCCCCTACTTGTCATGACTAACAAATTTGCTATTCAGGGTAAAAGCTTGAAACGTAAGAGAAATAAAAGGGATAATTGGTAATCCACGGGAATAAATCCCATTATATAATAATGTCTTATCACATGCTGCACATTGCTAACTCTTCCCCCATGGAATTGCTTTCAAGAAGGGCGTGAGAGCCTTTGTAAYCAGGCTGCTCTTCCCATCCACACCAGGTAACGACTGGAAGACAGGGAGATTTCCATCAAAATGCTGGAGGATTGTCCACCCTCATCTTCATTGTGTAGCTGAGGCTAATTGAAGGAAACTGCTCCTCTGGAGGAAACCAGGATCAGGAGTTGCTGGGGTCTGGGGGACGTCAACAGCTTCCCAGAAGGCATAAATTGKATTCTTCTTTAAACAGGAGATTCTTGTAGAGAGAAAATGATGGAGGAGGAGGAGACTTCCTGTGGAATTTTAGACTGTTTCAAATCACGTGAATGCAGTGAAATGAATGAGGCTCGGGGACAGGAGGGAGAGTTGCAGGGGCTTTTAGCAGGTAGGGAAGGAGCATTGTCAGGGAAGGAGGAGGAGGACACCAGCCTGAGGAGGAGGGACAGACACTGTTTTTCCCAGATGCTGATTCACCGACTGCATCGTGACAAAACTTCTTGTAAATYGAACAAGGTCAAAGCGTCACCCCGAGGTACCACTGCTTCTGCTTTTTCTCCCGGGAATGAGACAAACAATCATATTCCGGGAATAAATATCCTTTAACTTGGTTATAGATCTGGCTGGTGCCAGAGGCAAAGGGGGGAAGGATGCTGGAGATCTGTTGGAGCCAGTCCAGGGGATAACCAGGAAGCTGACATGGGAACTAGAGCACCTTCCCTGTGGAGACAGGCTGGGAAAGGTGCGGAGAAGGTCGTGTGGAGAACCCATAGCAGGCTTCCAGTACCTGAAAGAAGCAGAGGGATAGGACAAGTGGCAATGGCTTCAACTTAAACRAGGGGAAATTTAATGTAGATATATGGAAGAAATCCTTCACTATGAGGTTGCTGAGGGACGGGAATGGATTTCCCAGAGAAGCTGTGGCTGCCCCATCCCTGGAAGCGTCCAAGGCCAGGTTGGAGCATCYTGGTCTATGGGAGGTGTCCCTGCCCATGGAAGGGGATGAGCTTTAGGGTCCCTTCCGCCCCATCGCGCTCGGCGCTGCCGCCGCGGGGGGAGGAGGCGGCGAGCCCCGCGCAGCCGCGGGGGCCGGGCCGGGTGCGGGGCGGGCCCGGTGCGGGGCGGGCCCGGTGCGCGGTGTGTGAGCGGCTGTGGCGGCCCCGGCCCCGCCCGGCCCCGCCCCGGCCCGCAGCCCCTCCGCCGCCGCCGCCGCCGCCGCCGCACCTGCCCCGCGCAGCCCGGGCCCGCCGCCGCCATGGCGGACCCCGCCGAGTGCAGCATCAAGGTGATGTGCCGCTTCCGGCCCCTCAACGAGGCCGAGATCCTGCGCGGGGACAAATTCATCCCCAAATTCAAGGGCGACGAGACCGTGGTCATCGGGGTGAGTCCGCCGCATCCCGCTKCCCGCATCCCGCGTCCCTCGGCGCGGCGCCGCCGTCCCTCGGCGCGGGGCGAGCACCGCTCCCCGCGGCCCCTCGGCCCGCCGGAGCCCCCCGAGCCCTCCCCGCGCGTCCCCCGCATCCCGGCCATTGTTCCCGGGCCGGCCGAGCGGGATGGGGGGGGAGCGCTCCCGGCGCCCCCTCGGCGGGGACACCCCCGACCCACCGGGCGAGGGGTCCGGGGGTGTCCGAGCGCGTCGGGGGTCTCCGGGGGGCCCGGGGGGCGCGGGGGAGCCGCGGGCTCGGGCGCTGATGTCATGCCGGGGACTGGGCATGCTCGACTGGGGCGGCCGCCCGCGCCTCCGCCGCGCCCCTGCGGCAGCCGCCGGCACCGAAGTTATCCCGGGYCCGGGAGCCGCATCCCTGGAGCGCCGCGCCCGGCATCCCCGTGCCCGGCATCCCCGTCCCCGGCAGCGCTGCGCGGCCGCAGAGCATCCCCGCAGAGCGGGCGGTGCTGGCGGTGCCCGCAGAGCGGCTGCGGGACTGMGCCGGCTGAGCGGCGCTGCGGGATGCCACCCGGCTTGGGGCGGGGGGGGGGCTTGTCGCGTTTAAAATGATAAAATGAAGCCCCGAGTCGCCCCCCGGCCCCAGCGGCCGCACGCCCGGCCCTGCGCCCTCCCCGCGCTCCGCTGGGGCTCGGCTGCTCCAGAGGGTTTAATGGGAACAAAGGGTGCGGGATGTGGCTCCTTCCCAGGGCTGGACACAGCCCAGCATCAGCTCTTCCCTCTCCCTCTCCCTTTCCCAAGGCGAGTCCCTCGGAGGGGCTGAGCTCAGGCCCCCCCCCCCCCCGGTGCTGGTTTGGGTGGGGGTTTGTGGGCAGTGCTGGGTGCCTGAAGTCAGATTTTTGGTTCAGTGTCCAACCAGCCTCGTCTTCGGTGCTTTATTTCATATTTGGTCATCTGTGGTTAAACCAGTAACATGCTCCATATGATGAAAAAGAGATCTTAAAACTCATTGTCAGCACAACTCCTTGTGTGATCTGTTAAAATTCTTACCCAAGCATTGAGGTTATTAGAAACTTCTCTCCGGAAAGTTTCTRAACAGTTGCAAGGAAAAAAAAAATTGGTGAATTATGAAAATAAACGACTGGTTGTTCTTATTTTTGTTATATTAAATGCTCTCTGCCCTGCCAAATTAATTGCCTTTCTGTGAAGGTTAAAGCTGTAGCACCCAGAGCAGCCTGTTAACAATAGAATAATCAAATTGGTTATCAATCTTGGTCAGCAGCAGAGGGCTGGGTTTGGCCAGCAGATATTGGGAAGTGTAGCCGTGGCATTGGATGTTTAAGAARCAAATGTCAGCAAGTTCCCCTCCCCCCCCTAAATAAACAAACCCTCAGACATATTAAAAGCAGATTAAAATACGTCTCCTGTAAATCCTTTCACAGTGATGTGTTTTTARGAGAAACAGAGTTTAGAATTCTCTTTTCCTCACTTTATGATGTGTCTTTGTCTATAAAGTATCTGTTGTCTGGGCAAACAGTAACTGCTATGCTTTGGAAAAGGTTTTTGTATCTTGCAGACAGGAGATAATTCCTTTGGTGAAGGTAAAAAAGGAAAAATAACAGCAGCTGTTAATTTCCTACCGTGAAAGTCTAAAAAAACAGAGAGAAACAAGGAAAGTGCATGTATTTATTTATATAAATGTTGATTTTATATGGCTATTCAGGTTGGCAGCTCATTTTGGGCGGTCATTTGCTATCTCGAAAATCTGGTCAGCTCAGAGCTTGCCTTTCCCTTCCAAAGGCAAAAATTTGAGTTATTTAGGATTTTATTCATCTCAGCTATTGCGATATGTCCTCAAATCCAGCTTCTGTTTTCCAAGGGGGAGCCATCAGCTGGGGTTCCGTGGGAATAGCTGTAGTTTTGTTAAGTGGAAGTGAACGTGCAAACCTTCCCATATTCTTTGTCCTCTTTATTTGCAGCACCGAGCTCGTCGGGCTCTGGTGTAACTCGATCCCCAGTGGATCCCACTGCAGCACGGAGTGGGAAGTGCTACYGGGCTTTTATTATTTACTGGTTTGGGGTGGCTGCTTTGCTCCAGGGGCAAGGAATCCTGATCCTGGTGGGAGGCACCACCAGAGTAAACTTCCTTCTAGGAAAGCAGGATTTTTAGCCTTCCAAAGCTCTTCGGAGCAAAAATAAACCAGAACCAACCACTTTTTTTAGTTTGTTTTACTATAGCTTTTGGAAGCACTGCAATGCAGCTTTTATTTTGGATTTGTGTCTTGGAAAGAAAAGGGTTCTGTTAAAATTTTRAAATCCAAACAAAACCACCAATTCCTCCCCTACCCCCACTGGGGAATTATGTCATCAGGTGAGAAGAAATAAAATATAAATGATTTAAAGTAAACATCTATTTTTTTTCTGGCTAGTAAGTCTGGATAAATTTACTTCTTCCCAATAAACATGGGGAAAAGGCTTTTTTTCCTGAATTTCCCACTGTCATCTCCCATTACACTTCCCTAGGGCCTTGGGCAAAGAATCACAGATCGTGACTTGGTATTCCTGGGATGGAGCAGCGAGGAGGAAGTTTAACCACTTAGGCGTGAGTGTCCCCAGGCTGKGACTGGGACTGGCTCTGCCGTGCCTGAGGCTGTGTGGGTCAGGGAAGCCCCAGGGCAATGTCCTGACTCCTTTCATCCCGGATAAATCCCTCGGGGTTGGGATTTGCCGCCGTGGTTTGTGTTTATTGGGGCTCTCCCGTCYGTTCCCGCACGTGCTGTGAGGTGTGGAAGGTGAAAATGCCCTCACCTTAAATTTTCCTTTGGTTACATCACCCAAAACCCTCCGTGTTTCGATTCTGCCGTGCAGTTTAAAAACCCAAAAAAAGCCTTTTTAGACGAATCTCCCCTCTAACCAGGGCAGGAAAAGGCGATGGGAGCGAATCCAGGGCTTTCTTTTGCGCTTGGCTGCCCRAGAGTCTCCCCAGGCTGCGGCTTCGTTTTATCTCTCTGCTCCTCTGCAGCCTCAAGGTGACTCTCTGATTGATTGTGTTGGCTGACATACCTAAAAATGTATTTTTCCTGCCTGCCTTCCTCCTCGTGGGCTCGTTGGAGAGCTTGGAGCTGCTGGGCTGGGCAACGGCTCTGTCCTGGTCCTCCGGGTGCAAAGGAAGGACGCAGAGAGGCTCAGCCCCTGGGATGCTGGGATCCCCGGTGGGATGCTCCTCGTGAGGATGCTTTCTGCTTTAGGCTTATGGGACAGAATCCCTCCAGCCCTGTAGCGAAATATTTAGGAATTAGCTATGAGGGAGGTGGTGGTGTCACCCCTTCCTCGGAGTGCAGGGCTGGTGCGAGCGTGCTCGTTCGGACAAACATCTCCTGGTAGGAAGCAGAACATCCCAAAGCCAGCTCGGGAAGCTCTTGTTGTCACCAGGAAGGGGATAAAGGGCTCTTCATTGTGGCCGTCAGCTGCTTTTGGCGCTGCGGCAGGAGGGGTTTGTAAAGCCCAGCTTAGCACGAGCTGCTGAGCTCTGCAGTCCCTGCCTGCTCAGGCAGAGCCTCCCCCTTCCCCTCTCTGCCCATCCCGGGGGGCTCCTGCCCCTGGGAAATCCAGGAGACCTCCGGGATCGGTGGGAGGATCCCCCAGGACTGGGCTTTACTCACCCGGGGGGAAATTCTGTTGTCTCATCCGTGAAATATTCCACATAAATAACTAATGTGCCTCGAACCAAGCAAAATCATCACCTGATTCCCTGCCCCTCTGCCGTGGTCACTGCTGTTTTGCACTGTCATATTCCATGAAAGGAATTCCTGTGCAGGGCACAGAGTTGGATGATCCTTGTGGGTCCCTTCCAGCTCGGAATATTCTGTGAAAGAAAGGAAAACAAAGATTGATGGCTGATTTCTTTGCAGGATCTGAGCAGGGTTGTGGTTTTGTTCTTTTTCTTTTTTTTTTTGGTACTTTCCGCTATAAGTACTTTTTGGAAGAGATTCTCACTTATTTTCATCCCTAAAATATTTGGATGTGKTTTATATTTTATTTCATATATGCCAGTGAAGTCAGCAGAGTTTGTGCAAGTGAAGAGCAAGTTCTCAAACCCCTCCCTCACAGAGACCTGTGGGCGCTGTTAAACAGTTGTCACTCTGTGGGTAGGACAGACCCGAAATAAAAATAAAAAAAAAAAAATCCTTGGGATAGTGGATAAATGGCTCGTTTAAGAAMATAAAAATTAAATAAACTGCCCCTGTGCTGCTGGGCTCTTCCTGTGCTGCTTTTAACAAAAGCCAAGCGTCCCATCTCTGCCTCCAAACCCCATCCCTGTGCCTGTGGAGGATTTGCTCCCGGTGCGTCCATGAATAACCTGGGCACAAAGCTGGTTCTGGATGGAAGATGTGAGGATTCCCAGTGTGTGTTCTCCAGCTCCTCTTTTCCGGTGAGGACTGAGCAAGTTTTGGGTTGAAAGCCCCCCGTGAAGGACTTTTGGGATACAAACACCTGGCTGAGCGTGGAATCCCTGGGGAATTGCTGCTGGCTCGGGGCAGCCGACGAACACCTCGGTGGGAGCTGTTGGTTTCACAAGTGTCTCCACCCTTCCTGCACACTCCAGGATTTTCCTGCAGCCTGGAATAACGTCTGGAGCCCGCCGCCTTTTCCCATTCCGTGGCTTCGCTGTGCTCATCCATCCCCTGTGGCTCTGGAGCTTTCAGGTCAGACTATTTCCAGAGCAGCAGCAGCAGCACAGGACTGACAGATCTGGCTCTGGCTTTTTTTTTTTTTTTTTGGGATGATTTTTCTCCGTAGGTATCTCAGGAAGGAGCAGAAGCCTGTGGATCACATTGGGAAAGAACAAACACGAGATGATTCCGCTGGGTCTGGGGGACTTTTCTTGCAGAAGAAACAATTTCATTTACTGGAGAACTGGTGTGGCCATTCAGGGAGCTGCTCTCGAGCTCGATATTTGAAGAGTGGTTTTTTTTAAGGCAATTGCTCTGCTCCACACTTATTTTCAGGAGCTTGTGTGGAAGATTAAAAGATGGGCCTGATGGGATGGCTGAGGAGTGCTTTGGTTCTGTTTTTACAGTGTGTTGGTGAGGAATGAAGCTGTTCTGGTGCTGATTACCAAGAAATACATTTATTTCTTGATTACCAAGAAATACATTTATTTCTTGTCACAGCGAGACTCCCATAAAGCACTGAAGCAAATGTGCAACGTTACCCTCCCATAACACCAATGGGAAAAAATCTGTCTTGATAAAGACTTCTCCAAACCCCAAATATTCTCCTTTTCCACCTTGCTTTTGTCCAATCCCAGGACCACAGGTGCTGGGATGAGAGGCAGCCAGCTCAGCTCCTGGGATTCTGTTGGAATTGAACCATTTTTGTGAGGTGCTCCCAAGACAGGGACATTTCCCTTCCCACTAAAGTTCAAAATCCTTGGCTGCTCATCCCATTCTTGCCAGGTTTAAGCTCTTCTGTGGGGACAGAGTGGTTTGGGGCTGTTTTTTGTTTGATTCCCTTSTGAATCCTCAGCTGTTTTCCCTCTGGAAAGGATATTCTTCCTCTCCCAGGCTTGTCTGTGAGTGCTGAACTGGGAGCAGGTTATCCAGCACGGATCAATGTGTGTTTTATGGATGAAGCTGCTCCTGTGTTTGCTTTTCTGTTTTCTAACAGAGTGGGGAGAACTCAGGTGTGAAAACAGCTCCTATTTATCGRCGCTGCTGCTAGAAAGATGATTTACTCAGAACAAAAAGCATATTTCCTCACCCAGGCCATTGCCCTTCTGTGGTGTTTTCTCAAGGCTTCATTTTTTTATCTTTTCCCAATCGCCTTTGATTCTCCTTCTCCAAACCTGTCCTGTCAAAACTATGGATTCCTGCTTAAAGCTTTGAATGCAGGTGGTGGATTCCAGCAGCACACATTGTCAAACCACTGGAAAATGTAATTTCAAGCCACTCTGTGTTGTCTGCTATTATCTTTGGTGTCCTTCCTGTTGTCATGAAAATCACTCCCTTAGGATTTGTTTTCTCCCAAAATTCCCTGTTCTGTGCTGCCTGAGGTGTCTCCAGGTGCTGCCACACGTTCCTAAAAAACCCCACCTAATCCCATTTCCACCTCTTGGCTTCCACAGCTTGGGACTGCCTGGTTGCTGGGGCGTTTCTGGGTAAATTCTGGCTGGTTTAGTTAAATCCAAGGGTGTTTTTGGAATTCGGTGGGAATGTTTGCATCAAAAGATCCCTTCTAGACAGGGGGATTTGTTTGTGGTGTGTTGTGTTTTTCTTGCCACCTCCAGGGATGTTTTCGTGTCTGTTTTTGTTGAGTTCCTTTGAGCTTGACATGGTTTGTCTTCGCGTAACCCAGAGTTACCTCCCAGATACTTCCAGACTCTTTGTTTTCCCTCTTTTCCTTGATTTTGTGCTGCTGCAACCTTTTCCAAGCCAGATGTAGAGGCAGAAAAGCGATTTAGAGCTGCTCAGTAATTGTTTGACACTTGTTTGTTTTTCCAGCTCCCCTGGAAGGTACACGTTGGATAATGGTGCTTGTCTGGGATGTCTTTGTGGAGTGGGAAAATGCCTTTATTCAATTTCAGTGGATTTTGGAGCGTGAAAACATTGCATTTTTAATCCCAACAAAACAAGCACAGCAGCAAAAAATTACCACAAAATACCCACAACGGGATCCTTCAGGATCTCAGAGGTGTGGAGTCACAGGCATGGGATTTCYGATGGATTCCTGGTTTTATTTATACATTTATGGCCTCTTTGGTTCTTGATTTTTTATGGGGTGCCCTGGAAATGCATGTGATTGTTATCAGGTTCCCATTAAAGTATCAATAATTGGTCACAGGACAGCTTCAGAAAACGCCTATTTTCCAACTGTGAGGCAGAGTCTAATTGACACCAGGAATGTTGGATTTTTTTTCCCCCACCATGAGAAATGAGTATCCAGAGACAAAACCTTAAATATTTAACAGCAGTCTTTGCTAGAAGTGGTTCATTTTTTCTGTCTGCTAAGAGAAATCCTTTTTCACTACCTGGTCATGATGATGGACAGGAGATGCTCTTGGTGTAAAAAACTCTGTTCTGAGCCAGGGAGCAGAGCGAGCCTTGAAAAGCTGGGATGGTTTTGAAGCTGCTCTAAAACCTTCCTCTCACAGGAGGAGGATTCCGTACTGAAAAACCACATTTTGCTGCACGTGAAACGACCCCAAAGGCCTTCAATACCTTTTTGCAGCACAAAATATTCCTGAATTTGCTTGGATATTGTTAGATATTGCAKGCAGCTCTCCTTGTGGCATCCCCTGAGCTGCACACCTCTGCTCCTCACGGGTGAGAGTTCCCTTTCAAAGTCACACCGGGAATGTGCAGGGAAGTCTGGGATCCCCAGGAATCTTTCTGGCTGCTCCKTTGTTCCCCCCCTTAGCACGAGCTGTGCAGGAGAGCGTTCTCTGGATTGGGGTAACTGGGTTAGGGAGTATTTTTAGCCGAGCTGTTAGCAGAAGTGGGATTTTTGTGCAGTTGTAATCTCTCGTGCTGCCTGCACAGCCCTCCCCGCGCTGCTCCGAGCTCYGGATTTAGGGCAGCAGGGAGCTTGGGGCGGTGCTGCAGCTCCTCCCAGGGCTTGGAGGGTTCGCACCGTTCGCTTGGGAATGATCTGTTCCAGAAATCCTCTCGGGAAACTCATCYGGATTTCTGTTCAAGCACCCCATCCTCTGCTCCCTCCCTTTCCATTACCTTTTTTTCCTCCTCTGTCCTTTTATTTCACATTTCTATTCTCCCTCTCTCCTTTTCTATTAATTCTCCCTCCCCCTCCTCTTTTATCTTGCATTTTGTTTATTTTTCTCCTCTTAGGACCTCTCCCTGTGCTTTTTCTATTTTCTTACCCCTTTCTGGATCAACCACCACTATCCAGTGGGAAACCCTGCTGCCATTTGACAAACACCCTGGCTTGGTTATTCCTCACTTTATGGCACCTCTCACAATTTGACTTCAAAGCAGAACAGTTCAGTGCTGCAAACAAATCTGGGAGCAAAGGTGTTCCTTCATCCTGGAGAAAAATGTTTGCTTGTATGGGGAAGAGAGGATTTATTCTGMTTTTCTGAGTATTATGGAGTAACCCCGGCCATAAACTTCAAACAAAAGTTGTTGCCAGCACCAACAACTTCTTCTCACGGTGCCAGGTGTGATCCTGGAGCTGTGAAGCTTTGGGATTTGCCTCCCCTCTGGCTGGAGCAGGAGGAAGGTGGGAATGCTGCRAGGAGCTGGAGGAAAATGGGAGCACCTGAGGTGGTTTTTTGGGCAGGGTAAATCACTTATTATGGGACTTGTGTTTTCCTTAAAATGAGCCATCTCCTTGTTGTTTTCTGGTACATTCATGGGATATTTCAGCAGAGGCAGTGCTGTATAAATGTATAATTGCTCTTGGTGCAGCTGTTAATCCATTATCCTTAGCAGAGCTTGGATTTGGTCTGTTTGGGATGCAGGCACTGTGTGGAACTGAAAAACCCTGGATTTGACTTCCCAGTGACCTTAAGCACCAGCTCCTCGGTCCCTGTTTGTGCGGTGGAAATATTCCTTGCTTTTCTCCAGCAATACGTTTTGGGTTTGGAGGTTTACATTCCAGGGATTTCTGATTTTGGGGCTGCTGGTGCACATTTTAGGCTGATTTTGAGAAAGTCATTGGGGATTCTCTGCAAGGCAAGAGCCTGAAAGCTGCAGCAGATCTGGTTTTGCTGCTGGAGGTGGGAATTCGGAGCAATTACCCTGTCCTGGAGTCCTGGAGAGAGGCACCTGCAGTGCTTGGGACCTGGAGCCCACTGCTGGGTGTGTTTTTTTCGTTCTGTTCGAGGTTTTTTGATTTAAATAGTGCCAAACGCTGAGGGTGGCTGGAGGCTGAAATCCCTGCAGAACGACTTGTGGCTTAACAGGAAGAGCAACTGCTTGTGCTGATGCAGATAAATGATTCTTAAAGCACCTCCTTAAYGATTATTTCCACCCTCTTAATGRTTATTTGCCCCTCCTTATCCCCTGCCATTTGCCAGCCCTGCTGTCTTGCAGGTTTGGGTTTGTTTCTGCTGTAGAAAAATCAGAATATGAGCCGTGGTTTACGTAAGAGCCAGCTCCTGTGTTCCCGTGGCTGTCACTTTATGGGTCGTGGTGCTTCCCTCGTCCTCCCTGTCCTGGCGYGTCAGGAAGCAGCAGCAGAGCTTTCACTCCCGGCTGGAAGCGTTTAACAGGATCAGCGCCTGGGACCCCGGAGCGAGGCAGGGCTGCTCCCTGCTCCGCAGGGCTGGGAAGAGCACGAGGAGCACASCAGCGCTGCTAAATCTGATCATGGAATTACTGGGGGATAATTCCAGCCCGTTTCTGGATAGTTTAGCAGGAAGTGGGGCTGCTCTGCTGGCTTCTCTGGGAGCTGTAATGCGTTTCTTGCTGCAGGGAGAGCGCGGGAAGGGTTACGAGCCAGAAAAATCTATTTTTTTGCTCATAAAAAGCCCCAAAAAAATTACTGAAGAAAGTCCAAGCGGCGCGGTTCGAAAAGGAAACTCTGCAGATCCTTGTAATATCACTTTTATTCACATTACTGGTGTTTGTTGGAGCTGCAGCCCCTGTGGTAACGCAGCCAGCACCCTCTGCCAGCTGTCCAGGAAGCTCCTCGGTGTGGGACAGGCTGGGGGAGATGCTCTTCCCACCAAATTCCAGGTGCAATTCCCCTCAAATTCTGAGTGAGCTCTAAGCAAGTCTGAATTTCTTCGCGATTCCCTTCGTTGATCAGCGATGGATTAATTTACCAGGGATGCAAAACTTAAATCCTCTGTTTTCCTCCTGGTAACTGGTGCAAAAATGGAGGCAGCAGTAATTCCGGTTTGTGACGWTTTTGTAAGGAATTTTGGGTCTCTACTTGTCTAATTACTCAATACACTTTTATTAACTGGGATAGGATTGATGAGTACCACCAATCCAAGCACTGCAGTGGTCATGGCCCTGCTCCCACAAATACAAAGGTTTTCCCAATTGGAAAATTGGAATCTCTGTTTAGCAATTTCCTATTTAAGCTTTCCTAGCCCCCACTGCTTCAGAGACAGAACCCTTATTTTTTTAAATATTATGAAAATTTATAATTTTTGTATAGTTACCTGCTCCCCAAATGCTTCTCCTTCAGGAACATTGCTGGGGTTTGGTGCCAAAATGGTGAGATTTGGACATTTCAAGTGAAACTCAGAGTTCTGCTTTTTAAATTTTCTCCGGATAATGAGGAATRGAAGGAAATCAGTGCAACAGGCAAGGGGCAGAAGCCGCTTGGAAAGTCCTGGGTGGGAATGAGCAGATTCCTCCTTCCCCAGAGGTCATGGACGAGAGGAGCTGAGGCTCCAAGGACTGTGGTCCCAAAGGGGAGCTGTGTCCTCTCTCCTCCACCTCACCCCTCTGGATGTAGGGAAGCARGAGAAGAATCTGGGCAAACTGACAAGGACTGGAAGTGGAATATTTTAGACGGGAAGGAGGTGATTTTACAGCAGGGCTCAAACACCGTGTTCCTGTGCATCCCTTCCTGGAAGAGCTGCTCTTCCTCCGTGTTTTTATGAAATAAGGTTTCGGCATTCCAGGTGTTCGGCGTGGAGCTGGCAGCGCTGGCTGTGCCCCGGGAGCAGACCCGGTGCCGGGGCCGTGCCGGGATCCCTCTGCTCCATCCCTGCTTGGAGAGGTTTGTTGCCAGGAGCAACGGGATGCAGGGTAATTGCTCTGCCGGGGGAGGCTCTCCCACCCTCCAATCGCTGCTGTTCCTGCGGTCCTTGGGATGCAGGGATGAGTATTTCCAACGGATACAGGTCAAGGCCACAACCCGGAGGGTGGCGCTGGGGCAGCTGCTCRTCAAATCTCTGCATCGACAAAAGCAGGCACAGCACTGTGTGCTGCCCTTTCGGCTCTTTGGAGTATCCCTTTTCCATGGAAAAGGGGGCAGGGAAGCGCGGAAGCCTTGGTGCTGCCGTGCTGTGATTCCCTGCTGTGTTTTCGGTCCACGCGGGTTGAGTCAGGGTGGAGGCTGGAGCAGAGCAGGGACAACGTCTCCGTTGCATTCCAGGCTCTGGAAATCCTGTGAACATTCCAGCTTCCAGCACCGCTGGCATTTGGCAAATCCCTTTGTAAACGAGGAAAGGAGTGCAAGTCGTCTCTGTTTTCCCGGTGAATGCGGAGCACGCCCAGCCAGCAGGGGACAGAGGGATCATTCCCTGAGCTCTGGGGTGTGGTTGCTCTGTTAAGTTATGGATGCTGGAGCCTTCCTCTCTCCTGTCTTAGTCTGGATTTTGGAATACTCGAGGTTTTCMTTGAGGGCAGAGGAGAACAATCTGCATGCAGCAGTGCTGCTGGAGGGCTGAGCACCACCCAGCCCTTTGCTGGGGGACCACATCCTCGGTTGCTCCCTGATCCCCTTCAATCCCGGTTTTTCCTGGGAAGGACGCTGCTCCACGSGCCAGCGGTGCCCTCTGGTGCCCCGAGGAGGGTGGGAATCCCCGCTCAGGATCCCATTACTAATCTCCAGAGCCGCCCTGTGTCCCCACGAATGTGCCAGGGATGGGTTTAACAAAGCAGGGATTAACACAGCCCTGCCAGGACTGAGGTTGGTTTGGGCTTCTGAAGGTCCTTGGGGCTTCCCCCAAATCTGCTTTGTTTGGAAACCTCCACCTGTTCGGCTTTTTCTTGGAATGTTCTAAACCCTGCTCCACCCACGTTTTRTTCCCACAGACCTCACCCTGAGGGGTGCTCTCTCTAATGTTCTCTAAACAGCGAATAAAACCCAGTTAAAATCATTTTTGAACTATCAAATTTTTACAAAACAGACRATCATGGAATCACGGAGTGGTTGAGGTTGGAAAAGACCTYTAAGCCCATCAATTCCAACCATTMCCCAGCACTGCCCARGCCACCACYGAYCCMKGTCCCCARGTGCCACATCCACAGGGATTTTAAATCCCTCCAGGGATGGGGACTCCCAYGCTCCTGATCAGCCTGTGCTCGGTCACCCTTTCTGGGCAGAAACTTTCCCTCATATCCATTGTTCTCTTTTCACTCTCAACTGCTCCTAAAATCTGTAGTTAGAGGAGTCTCAGGCTTGGTGAATTAAGGCAACTTTCTTTCTCTTTTCTTCTACAAAGAATAATTTGCTGTCTTTTCTCCCTAAACTATTAATTTGCATTGTTTTACATACAAAATAAATTATCAAATTCTCTTATCCCGTTGCTGTAAGGGAGTGGGGTAGGTTAAATGAAATGCTGGAGCCTGGTAAAAACTGGAGAAAATTGGGATAATTTAGAGTCTGGCAGTGGCTTGGTTGCACCAGTGCAAGTCAATAATAATGAGGGAGCTGCTGCTCTGAGAGTTGCTGTGTCAGAACTATGCAAAAATGTTGCTCAAAAGGGTTTTTTTGAACAGTTCCCTTTGTTTTGGGAGATCTTTATATTTAAAATTCCTTTCTGGAAGAGTCTGTGTCCCAGGTCGTGCATCAAGGTGGAAGAGCAGCCTTAAAATAATTCCCAAGGTTTGATTTCCCAAGTTGCAGACCTAGACCAAAACAAAATAATGCTTTCTGAGAGAGGATTTGTTGCAAGGAGTTAAAGGTTCCTTCTGCTGGCACTGAGAGCTAAAAGTGGATCTCTGGCCACGAGCCAAACTCCATCAGCTCCACGGAAATATTCATAAGGTGGATCAATAATTAAGCCTCCTATGCAAAAGTAATGCTGGGTTTGACTCCAATTGCTCTGCAGTGCCTGTTCCTACAGGGCTGCTGGGTTTCATTTATTTTCCAAGTGAGTTTTAGGAATATTACCAAGATTTAAGAACTATTATTTTTTTTTTTTTGGTGACACTTCGGTTGGACTCTGTAGTGTAGCCAGGTCATTCTGAATAAATGTCCTTATTCTTTTTCACTCAGGGATTCTGAATTTTCACCCACTGGGTGACTTGCTGCTGTTCCAATGTTTTTGCAGGGCGAGCTGACATAGAAAATCGGGATTGGGATGGCAGGAGCATTTCCTGACTCACTGAATAAAGGGAAAACAGAGTCACTGAATTTCGCTGTTTTTCTAACGTGCTTTTATTTTCTCCATTTGTTTTTAACCACGTTTTCGATTCTCAGCAGAGACAAATGGCTCCAGGGGAACGGGATAGAACCTGTTTATTCCTTGGGATTTCTCAGCAAAACAGCAGCAACCTCGCAGCCGCAGCATCTCCGTAACTCGCGGGGCAAAGAATTCCTCCCGTCCGAAACGTTCCCTGCGATTCCAGGGGGAATTTGCAGGGCCAGCTCCGTATCCCACCTGGGAATGGAGGCAGCCTTCGGTAAACGTGGCCTCTCCGTTTTCAGAGGGAGAGGAGCCTTTCATTCCTGCTCTGTAGGCCGGAGGGAAGGAATGTTTTATTCCAGCTTCCGAGGGAGCTGGGCGGGACGTGCCCGGACCGAGCAATCCCATTGCCACTGCTGATCGTTGGCTTGCTGCTCTTTGGAAAAAAAAAAATCCCATATTCCAGGCCTGCAGTTATTATCTTTTATTTATAAAACCTCTCCTACAAGAGCACTTAGGCTGCTGAAAACTATCTGGGAGCTGATTTTCCATGCCTGAGGCTCCCCCACGTCCCGGGGCTCCGTTACCTGCGCCTCACCCGCGCTCCGGGCCGGCGCCGCTGGAATAAAACCTCTCTCACATCGTTCCAGCTGCATCCATAAAACTCCCTGGCTGGAGCAGAGAGCCAGGATGACAATGGCAGGGATTTGCCAGGGGATTCAGACTGAGCTGGGTGATCTGGCGCTTTGCTTTCTGCGGTTTTCCCGAGTTCTGCCTGAGGATTGCGTGACTYGGGCAGCTCTTCCAGGGGGTAAAGGGATGATTTATCCGACCGGGAAGGGGGGAAAAGAACCTTCCTGCTCCTGCTCCCTTTCCAGGCCTCTTAAATCATCCACATCTCTCCCTTTCCTTGCCTTTGTCCTCCCCTGGTCATCCTCTGACTCTTGTGTGATCCCGAAATGGGTCAGAGCATCCCAGACTGGTTTGGGTTGGAAGGGACCTAAAGCCCTTCCAGCCCCACCCCACACCCATCCCACATTCCACTATCCCAGGTTGCTCCAAGCCTCATCCAGCCTGGCCTTGGACACTTCCAGGGATCCAGGGGCAGCCACAGCTTCTCTGGGAAGCTTTTCAGGATCCCCCTCCTGCCTCTCTGCTTTTGTGCCCCTTGGGATGTTCTGCTCGAGCAGGACAAACCTGTGTGTGACCTGGGAGAATCTCGAATTTTAGGGGATGGTTCCAGGCTAAAATTCCTTGTCATACTCCAATGCCTCCTCCCAACCCCACAAAATCAAAGAAACCCAGCATTTTGTGTTCTCTCTGCTTCCTTTCTCTTTAAGCAGTTGGGAATTCTGTGCTGAGCCATCTCACCTCTCCCATGGTTTTTATAAGGTTTTTTTTGGGAATTCTGTCCTGAGCCATCTCACCTCTCCCATGGCTTTTATAAGGCTTTTTTTGGGGGGGGATGGACCTGGGCCTGGATTCAGATGCCTGAAGTTGAGGTGTCGTCTCTCCTCACATCCCAACCTGCAGACCCAGGGGTGGAGTCCACCCTGAAGGTCACGGGGGATTAATCATGGAATTCCATTAGGGCTCCTCACCCTTAGCAGGCAGCTCCGAGCACCGAGAACTCCTCATTTCCCGTGGAATTTTGGAAAGTTGGGGCTTATTTATTTATTCATTAAACCAGGAGATAGATTTGGTGACCTTTAATTTCTTTAATTGTGACTGCATTAATTTCTAGTGACAGTTGGTAAACTTGGGATTCATGGCGAAGATCCTTTTTGTGCTTGTGAAATCCTCTTTTATTTTTTTTTTTTTTTTAAATGCCAAGCCTGTAGACTCCACAAGAAACTGAAGAAGCTCGATAATAATTGTCAATATGTATGAATAGAATCCTTGGTGCTATCCAGGGGCCGGAGCAGAATCCCTCTGGCTGTCAATAGAACTTCAGCAGGAATTGTGTGGGTGGATCAGAGCACTTATCTCAGCCATTATGCAGCAGCGGCACAAGTTAATGGAACAGATTGTCAGGGGGGCCGCGGGAAGGAAGGAAAATGTGATTTATGGATGAGGGATAATACGCTGCATGTAATGAGGAAGTTCGGAAAACAACGCGTGGAGGCGCACCGATMAAATCGTTGGCACGGCTCGGAAAAGAACACTTTATTTCTGGCTATTGCTTCCTCGCAATTGCTCCCCGATTCTGGTGTTTAACTCGAGACGTGTTACAGTCGGGAAAAAAAAAGAAAAACGAGAGCGGTCGTGTCACTTCTGAAGGTGACAACGGGGAGAAAAAAAGGACCGCTTGGGAACGCGCCGAAAATTGGGATTTTCGCGGTTGCTCAGCCTCCCTTCCGCTGCGGGGCAAACCCTTGGGATCTGCAGGGTGTGGCCTTTGTGGGGTGGGTGGGGCTTTTGTGGCCTTYGAGGAAAATCTGTCAGAAATGAAGAGATTATGACAAAAAACACCAACAAAACCCGACAAACTCCTCTTCCGGCTGCGCGGAGCGCGCTTAGGATGGGATTGCCCTTTTTTTTTTTGAGGCTCTCCGGCATTCCAGGCATGGAGAGCTCCGCGGATTGATGGCAGCAGGGCAGTGTTCGCCTGGAATGCTGTTGTTTTCCATGGTGGGATGATGAGAGCCCTCCCTGAGCCTCAGCTCAGGCACGGAGGGAATAAATGGGATAAGTGGATGTCAGAGGCTGTGTGTCCATGGGGTTTTTGGCCTCTGGAGTTAGGGCTCATTCCCTGGTGCTTGGGGTGAGCAAAATGGGGGTAAGGAGGTAAAAATTCCATTTGAGAAGTTATTCTGGAATATTTATAGCAGGGCCGAGCCCTTGTCAKGCTGGGAGCGCAGAGCTTGGTCTGGCTGGGAGCATCCCAACGTGGGAAGAGGTGGAGAGGGAGTTTGGGGTTGGGTGCCGGCTGTTCCCCCCACTTCCCTGGGAACGGGGCTGCCGTGGCGGACATCTGGGATCGGGAGTCACCTCTCCAGGTTTGTCTTACGAGGGGGGTGCTTGGGTGGCCCCAAACTCAGGAATTATCCACTAAACCACTTGGAAATGGCCTTCTTGTCTCGGAAAAGGKGGGGAACGCCAGGAGCTTTGGTGGGAGATGGGAAGGAGGTCTGGAAATGYAAATGTCGTGCCCGGGGTGGAGGTGTGGGGAGCAGAGCTGCTCTCTGGGGGATGGCTTGGCCTTTCAAGTGTCACACAAACCTGCCTTTAGGGGTGGCTGATGCGTGTGTTCCTCCTGGGAGCAATTACAGGGAGCCGGGAAGGGGGATCGAGGTTTCCCGGGAGCGCGCGCGGTGCTGCGGCCTGTATCCACGTGGGAATGTCAGTCCCGCTGGGAATCAGGGAGCTCCAGGGTTGGGGTGACCCCAGCCCCCTTCAGAATGTCACTGTGGGGTAGGTCCCCACACGGCATCGGGGTGTTTGTTGGTGCTAAGGATGAAAATCGGGACCATYTCGGAATAAAATGCAAATTTAGGGCAGCATAACTGGGGGGGGCTGCCTGGGTTGGGTCCAGGCTGTGCTTTTGGGGACACATTTGGGTGTTTGGCATCGAAATGCAAGCAGCAGGGTGCTGGGATTGTGCCGGGACTGYTCTGGGTCACCCTGGGCTCGGCAGGAGCACTCAGGACCTGCAAAATCCAGCACTGCCGGAATGAGCAGCAAACCTTTTGCAAATATTTACGGGGTTATTCCCTTGATATTYACAGGGTTATTCCCCCGATATTTACAAGGTAATTCCCCCAATATTTACAGGATCATTCCCCCGATATTTACAGGATTATTCCCCCAATTTTTACAGGGTTATTCCCCCAGTATTTACAGGATTATTCCCTTGATATTTACAGGGTGATTCCCCCAGTATTTACAGGGTTATTCCCCCAATATTTACAGGATTATTCCCCCAATATTTACAGGGTTATTCCCCCAATATTGACATGGCTATTCCCCCAATAT